>JALIZF010000682.1:0-35275 GCA_029948255.1 Telmatactis stephensoni | reverse complement strand
CCAGCAGAGTCAGGTTTAACACAGGTTGAATATGCTTTGCTTGCTGAAGTAACAGGGAGATCCCCATTTGCACCTGAAGTTTTTAACTGCGGTGCACCAGGTAAATATTTAATACAGGGCCATCTAATTTAGCATAGTTTTACTTAGTTTGAATAATTATTTAGGTGTGGAATAAGTATGAATTCCATGTTGCCCTCACTAGGTTAGTTGGTTTTCCTTAACTAGGTAAACCTATAATGTATGTAGTATCTGCTGAGTAAATGCTAGAGCATTATTTGAAAATTGGCCTGGTACTAGATCTGTAATTCAAATAACTTATTTAACTTTTGATTCCTTGTTTTTGCATCACACACTATACAAAGTTGAAGAAGAATGACATTTCTGAGTCCCTCTTTGTCAAGGGAAATTTCCTTAAGGGCTCAGCACCTAGTTTTTTGAATTTCACCATTTTAACAGCCATTTTTTATTGAATAATTTAAGGACCTAATTTCAGGAGAAACATGAAAAAATGTCACCAACATTGTCATATCTTGTTAATCTGGTTACAAAAATTATCACTAGGTTGGGGTTGGTGCCTACTAATGTGAAGGTAATTTTTTTTTGGCCTAAAACCACATGGATATCAAAGAACCCATCATAGGCAAGCTAGAATTCAAAAACAAATTGGGGGGTCACCGTGTATTTTAACGTCACCAAAATCTGCATATTCTAGAGGCCCCAAGAAAAAAATTATGAATGCTCCATATTTTGAAAAAATGTCAAACCTTTTTTACTAAAATGTTTAAAAACGCATTTCTATCATTTGTCAATGCCATATGAAATATGAAAACAAGGAATTTTTTTTTAATAACTTTTTACTAGTTTTAGGCCAGTTTTGGTTCACGACTGCCAAATGAAATGTTATTTGCTGATAAACACACAAAATCTAGTAATCAAAATTCATGATCAAAAATTCCCTAAGCCTCCCTGGAGAATAGAGAGATTTTCAATGCATTGTGGGAACACACACACACACACCACGTTATTTTTATTTCACAAAAATATTTCTAAAATAAAATATGCTGGTCCGCAATTAGCAGTGGCTAGTCTAGGCGGACCAGACTATAATATACGAATAGATTTTATAACGATTTTTTTTACGCAAATTACAAATTGAAGTAATGAAAATACAGAATATTTAAAATATGAAAGATGGTAGTCAAAACAGATCGTTTCTGGTAGAAATGGTAGTCAAAACAGACGTTATAATTCAGATGTTCTTCATCAACTGTGAATTTCATTAAAACACAGGAAGGTTAATTTTCCTTTAATTCTGTAATTTTTTTTTTCAAAAAGTCATAAAAACGGCCTTGTTTTTATGATCGCTTTACTGACGAAAATTCAATGTTTTTACATGCGCAGAAAGTAGTGCGCGCTGACAATAGTAGGCACCATCCTTAACTAGATGAAAAATAGCCCACTTTCGAGATTCTGGCTGAGTGATCACACACAAAGCAATTCAAGATGAGGCTCCGGGGAAATGATGGAGTATCTTTTGTTTCCCCAGAGCCTTCTCTTGAATTGCTTTGTGCATGATCACTCAGCCAGAATATCAAAAGTGGGCTTTTAATATTCAAGTCATATTGGTTGATTACTTTGCTGGGACCCCAATAAAATTAAAAAACTGCTTTGTAAACCTACTGTTTATTTGAAGTTCAGGACCCAGCATTTTATTGAAAAAATGCCAAACAAAAAATATGCATCAAATAATATTTAATTCAACATGTTTCAGATACCGGTAACATGGAAGTTCTTCATCTCTATGGATCACCAGAACAGAAAGATAAATGGCTTATTCCACTTTTAAAGGGTGAAATAAGATCTACATTCTGTATGACAGGTATTATTATTTATGAGCAAAAAAGAAAGCATAATGCAACACATCCACTGTCAATTGATGGTTGAGCAACAGTCGGGCAACAGGTCACTGCAAGTTGATGGTCAACAGTCAATGATGTACATTATTAGATAACTCACATAAATATAATCCTCTTTTGAAGCAAATCATGACCCATTGTTTCATTCTACAAGAATTTATTCTTTTGTAGAAAAAGGTTGGTAATTCCAACCTGTTTCTCTGCCATATTGAAACCATCATAGTATGTAAAGCAAAAACTCTCCCTCTTAGTATCAGAATATGCAAAAGCTATGCAAAGAATTATCCAAATTTACAACATCCATCAAGCACCTGCACAGTACAATTATGCAATTCAGCCATTTGGCTGTGATGTAGTTGTTATTAAGGTAGCTCTCTATCTATTTATCTATCTATCTAGATACAAATGGATATTAACCATTTTATATCCCACATTTTTTAATTTTCCAATTTCACATTGAGTAGGAAATATGTTATGAGCTAATATGACATCAGCTTATCATGGCCTATTGTATCCATGGCTGTGCTGTACTTCCACATATGGTGGGGTTTCCACTCATACAGAATCTCTTGACTGTGCCTTGTCATCATCATATCTTGTTTGCCTTGGTTCCAGAGCCTGGAGTTGCCTCATCAGATGCCACAAACATGGAATGTGAAATTAGGAAGGATGGACAAGAATTTGTTATTAATGGCAGAAAGTGGTGGAGCAGTGGTGAGTTTTACAAATTATGAAAGTGGCCTGTAATATTACACCAAATTGACAAAATGGTTGGCCTTGTCCCCCTTACTCAAAGCAAGGTGTAACGTGCCTCTATAAAAGTCATTTGTAACAAACATATTTTTCAATGAAGCACAGCCATTTCCAGGCTGTTGAAATGGAAACTATACTATATGGCAATGTATACAATTATAGTTCATAAGACAAAGAACTTGTGGAACAAAACAAATATGTATACTTTACTTTGTAGGTGCAGGGGACCCAAGATGTAAAATAGCAATTGTCATGGGAAGATGTGCAGGAGATAATATGCCAAGGTTTAAGGATATACATTTATATGTATTATATAAACTATAATAATAGTAATAATAATAGTAAAACCTAAACCCCCTAGGAATGTTGTCTGTTTGAACTTGTTCTGCTAAAACTCCACTATATTGTGCTCCATCTAAAAAGTTTGAATTTCACTAATGTCCCACAAACATTTTCGGTATGAAAAACCTAATAATATAAAAGCGTATTATTTAAAACTATATTTTTATTCTACTTTCAAAAATGTATACTTTTATTATTAAGATATTGTAAAACCTTATGTGCTGTTGAAGTTTAAAGATATAGGAGTCTGAAAATGTATCCTGATAGCTCCAATGTATTTCACAGTACTATTTCCATATGTTTTGTTGGCAGACACAGACGGCATTCTATGATACTAGTGCCACTTGATACACCTGGAGTGAACAAAATTCGACCTCTTACTGTGTTTGGATATAATGGTAAGCTATCTTTATAATCAGGTTCTTCATTCTCTACTTTCCCATGTCCGTAATGCCTTGGGGTGTAGGCAGTAGTTAGAAAGTCACAATTTCACCATTAGCCATTTCAAATAAATTGAATGGAGTTTGTAGACTTCTTTTCAGGAATTAGCTGTCAAATATGATATTTCACCAGAATCAGGACATTCTGATCAAATATTCAGTGACATTAAAGTACTTTTAAGAACTCATGATCAGTTCAAGGGCATGTATATCACCTGTGGCTCTTTATACACAGATATAATGCACCCTCTCATTGTTCATACATTACCTAAATTGGTCTTTTGTCTGGCTTTATACCTTATATATACCACAGTTCCACAAACATAACTATATAGAGAGAGCATGCTCCTATATAGAGGCTTTACACCTTCACAGCAGCCATGTTGGATGGCAGAACAAAAGAATCTGTTTCTCCAGAGCATTGGGATTCTTTCCAATGTAAAATGATTTTATTGTTCCTGCCATCCAACTTGGCCGCTTTCCCGTGTCCGTGTAAGCCTTTATACCAATTTTAATACTGTCTTTCAGATGCCCCTCATGGCCACTTGGAAATTGTGTTTGATAACGTGCGAGTTCCTGCAAGTAACATTATTTTAGGTGCATAATTAGTATTTATTATACGATATATACCCGATATAGCAACACTTTATCATATGAATGATTTGTTAATCACAAAATCAAAACTTTATTTCCATTTATGCTGAACTCCTTGTCTGAACTATTTCTTGGAGACTCGAGAATTTGGGTTGTGAGTCCTGGTTTATATTTGTTTTGTTTATATTTTTTGTTATTGTTTGAATCATCCGACAAAAACTAGCTCAACCTACCAGCATGACGAGGTGAAGAACCAAATTCCTGGGAAGATCAATTCCTATTACCCATCAACGGTTTTTTTGGGGGATATAACACAAAATAGCATGGCTTGCACTGTCCATTGCTTGCATGCTCCATATGTTTTTCAAAAAGATAGTCGGAAAACATGCGTTATTTCACATCTCGTAAAATACCAGCCCAAAGTACGTGTAATTACATGTCAACGATGCACACACTCACAGCTTTTATGTGGTTTATAGGTGAAGGGCGTGGTTTTGAGATTGCACAGGGACGCTTAGGACCTGGTCGCTTGCATCATTGTATGCGTTGTATTGGACAGGCAGAACGCGCCCTTGATCTTCTCTGTGAACGTGCAATATCAAGAGTTGCCTTTGGAAAACGTCTGGCTGAAAAGGTTTGTTCTTTTTGAGGAACTCAAACAAAATTACAAAGTAAAGTAAACATATTAAATTAAAGTAAAGTAAAGCGACCATATTTTACTTCGATGGTCGTCGATACGTCGAGGTCGACGGTGCGCTCATTTTACTCCCCTCTCTATCAGTACTCCGTTTTAAGGATATTTTTCTCCAACCCTTTTGAAAAAACGCCACAGTATTCAGTAATGATGCAACATTCCATGATTAAGAAAACAATTGATCGACGGTTTTTTAAATGCCGTATTCAACGTTATTATATGATCCTGATTGAGTCGGTTTTCTTTGTTATTTGTTGGGCTTTATATCCCGTATTTGTTGGGCTTTATATCCCGTATTTCCTTGGTCATTATGAATTCGAGGGCTGTATCCAGATATTGCCCTACCTCGACCTGCGATTTATACAGATATTGCCCTCGTCCGCTTCCTTGATCTATATTTGGATATTAGACTTAGAAATCTTCTACTGAGCCCCGAAATCATGTGACTAAGTAGCGAATTTTGGTGAAAAAAAATCTGTTAATAAATATATAAATGAATGATATTCTACAGCAGATCCACGTAGTGGCTATAGACGACTTTCAAAAATGGCGGCCTAGTACATGAGAACGAGGCCACAAAGGCCTTGTTACCAGAAAATAAGCGTGGCGACACTTCTATTACTATTAAAGACGATGTGTTCCTTTTCCTTTTAAAATACCTATCATTATGTGCATTTTACAGGATAATTTTTATATATTTAGAATCATTTGATGCGATGTTGATTTTGGAGGCCTTTCTGGCCTCGTTATCGTGAACAATGAGCCCGCCATTTTTGAAAGTCGTCTATTCTTCTGCTGGCACTCACTCTCACTACCTTTCAACTCGCTTGTTGATTTTTGCCGAGGGAGAAAATACCCTAGTGGCATGGTAAGCCCCGCGCAAACGACTTCAACATTTGTTTCAACATCCTTTCGATTTTGTTGAACGCTGTTGAACAATGTTGAACGATGTTGAACACTGGGGTGGCAAACGATTTCAACATTTGTTTCAACATCCGTTCGATTTTGTTGAATTGCAAAGTTGAAGTCGTTTGCCACCCCCTTTCAACAGTGTTGAAACACTACAAGACGGCTTAGAGCGCAAGCGCAAACCCAACAATGTTGAAAGAGGGTGGCAAACGACTTCAACTTTGATTCAACATTCAGAGAACAAAAGAAATGTTGAAGCAATGTTGAAGCAAAGTTTAAACTCTTTTAAACTTCATTCAACATCGTTTCAACACGTTTCAACACACTTCAACATTGTTGAAAGGGGGTGGCAAACGACTTCAACATTGATTTTCAACAAAATCGTAGTGATGTTGAAACAAATGTTGAAGTCGTTTGCGCGGGCCTGTAGAGAACAACACATCAAACAAACTCAATTCACATATGATCCGATGCACGAGCCGAGAGTCGAACCCGGACCACAGCGGTGAAAGACCGGTGCTCTAAAAACTCGGCCAGCCATGCCACCCTGTAGGATTCAAACCCGAGACCTTCTGTATACCTGTACCTGCCTTTAACCTCTATGCCACTGAGCAAAATAATGGAAATTTATCAACAAAAATCGTTTTGTCAGTTATAATAAAGCTCGTTAACTTAGTGCGCGCACTTCATCCATGAAATAGTTACTAACTTTTTAGCGCGTAATATTTGCTATTTAGTACTATCACTCAACCAGAACATTCTTATAGCAATACCCTGACACCAAATACACAAGAGACATGAACCCGCATGTACCATTGTTTTAATAGTTAATTTTCTGAAAAGATTCTTTATTGCCGAATGGCCATACAAAATAGTTGAAACATACTTTGAAAAATATTATGCACTACTGATCGATTTGCCTAAAGCCGGCGATACATGCTGCAATTTATTTTCTCGCTTGCAATGCAGTTTTAAGGCGGTGTTACACGAGACGATTTTTAACGACGATTTTCAGCGCAACGGCGTTGCGTTAAAAATCGTTCCGTGTAACATGACGCTTGGGACGATTTTCCATGCAATTTTCAATGCGGCAACGCGTTGCGAGGTTTTGAATCCAAGTCAAAAACTCGCAACGCAAAATGACGGATTTCACTCAAGTTGTGTTGTGTAACATGTCCAACGACGATTTTTAGCGCAATGCCTTCCCACAATTCCGACAAATCGGCCCGTGTAACGTGTTCGTTGCTGTCTCATTTCGAATCACAGTTGCGCTAAAAGTTGTCTCGTGTAACATGTATTGCAAGTTGTTGCAGCGTTGCGCGGAAAATCGTCGTTAAAAATCGTCTCGTGTAACACTGCCTTTATGGATTTTGTTGCGAGAGCGGAATTGACGAGTGTATCATGTCAGGTAACATCGGCGGCAACGATGTCTCGCAACAAAAAAATTGTTGCAGAAATTTGAAAAGTATGAACTGCAACATTGTACGCTCGTACTGAATGTTGCAGAGTGATGATAGACGCTGCATTTTTCTCTGCAAACAAAATCGAAAATTGCATTTGCCAGCGCGAGAAAAAATTGCAGCGTGTATCGCCAAATTAGACGAGACTCAGACAAACACAACACACTTCTCTATGATTTCTTCAGGAGTTCCTTCGTATGATTACCATGAAAACATGTATCTTCTTTAAATTATTTCAATTTGAAGTTGGAAAATATGAAATGCACAATTTATCTGCCAGAATCATATTTTGACTGAGTGTAAAACTGAAGATTTGACTGATTTTTAGAAGCTTAAAATTCGCCGAATCGCGGCTACCGAGTTTCAGAAGTCCCAGCTGAATCAGTAAAGTCAGTTTATAAACATTTCCTTTTTCTTTTTTATCTTTTTCTAAACAATCTTTAATCAGTTAGTTATGATAGATATGAATAAAATGTACTTGTACATTTTATTCTAAAAACTTGTGTTTTTGTATCATCCCGTTTGAAAACATTTTATATCGCTCGCAGCACTTCACTTACTGTTAGAAACGGCTAGTTTATTTATTTATTTGTCTCAATATTCTTCGCTTTACGGTCATAAAATTAAGAAATTTTAAGGTCTTAAATTTATATTTTCAAATTAATAGCTCTCAAGTGTCATTCTTCGTTATGCTGTAGGTCTTGATCGTACTATGAAATCTGGTCTCGTTTTGAAAGTTTAGATCACTTCCTCGAGACATTTAGTAGTAAATGATTTCTATGACGTCACAGCAATAGAGTCGATTCTTGTCTAGCTTGTGGTAGAAATAACTAATCTATTAAAGGTTTTGAACAAGAGTTATAGCCGTTTAAAAGTTGGTAGGTGCGCTCTTTGTCATCAACCACCTCCAATCACAAGAGTGCAAATAAAGCCATCAGCTGTAAAATCCTTTTTTATGAATCCTTTTATTCATTCATTTAGTTCGTTTGTTTTTCGTTCGTTAATTTTTTTTTTTTTGTCTGTTTGTTTGTTCAGTGTTTCTTCGTTCGTTCGTTTGCCTGTTTTTTGGTTTTTTTTTGTTTTGTTTTTTGTTTTTTGTTTCTTCTTTTTTTGGTTTATTTGTTTGTTCAATGTCTGTCTTCAGTGTTTGTGTGTGTGTTTGTTTGTTTTGTTTCATTTTCAGTTTGTTTGTTTGTTTGTTTGTTTGTTTGTTTGTTTGTTTGTTTGTTTCAATAAATCAGTGTTTTGATTTGTTATCCTTATAGGGAATGGTGCAAGAACAGATTTCTTTATCGAGACTAGAGATTGATCAAGCCAGACTTCTAGTCTTAAAGGCAGCTTATTTGTTGGACACAAAGGGAAATAAAGCTGCCAGGAAACAGGTATTGTTGCGATAAACTGCTAAATCTTGTTCACAAATTACATGCCATTAGGAATGAAATAACGCCTGTTTCTAGCTCTACGGCAAAAAATGCATTGCCTGTTATCGGAAAATTCGGAGAAGAAATGTTTGTTTCACGCCAAGAAATCTTGCGTAAAATGTTTTGTTACAGTCGTTTGTCAGAATATTCCTAAATAGCATATCTATGTGGTTTTGAATTGCTTTTTCAAAGTTTGGTTGTGTCAATTTTTACAAAAGTCTTTACATCGTATGACAAATATCTAAGCAGAATAGACAAGTACTACTTAGATACTAAACCAAGGGGAGCTTATAGAGTGATGGCACTTAATCCGTGAAACAAAATCTAATAGTCAATGTCTAATAGTCTAATCAAAACAAAAGAAAACAATGGAAATAGTGTCTACTAATGTCTGTTACACTAGAGTGATTTTCACTGGACTGTGAAATAGTTACTAAGCTAATAGACACTAGTAGATTCTGCACCCATTGTTTTCTTTTGTTGCAATACAACTATTAGACACTATTAAACACTGACTATTAGTAATTGTTTCACAGTCCGATGAAAATCACTCTAATATCTATTTCACGGATTAAGCGCCATCACTCTAGCATCTTTATGCTTCCACAGATTGCTATGGCTAAAGTTGCTGTTACTCGAATGGCATGTCGGGTTATTGATCGTGCTATCCAGGTCCATGGAGGAATGGGTGTTTCACAGGACTCACCATTGAGCCATATGTACGCTGGAGCACGATCATTACGAATTGCTGATGGACCAGATGAAGTTCACATGGAAGCGATTGCAAAACTAGAAATTAAAGATCATTTGAGGCCGAGACTTTAGTGCATACAATGCAGTAATACAATTATGAAATTGGCATAGTTAGTAAGTCAGAAGAGATTTAGGGCCTGTACACATGACAGAAGTTGCCCCGAGTAAGTAGGGTGACCCTAGCTACCCGAGGTAGAGAAAGCTAGCGTTCACATGTAATTTTGCAGCCTCAGGGGGCTAGGGTTAGGTTAAAAAAAGGAAAGGCCAAAACTCTACCACCACTCTAACCCTACTACAAAGGGGCACCCTCTCTCATGTGAACGGGCCCTTAGTAAAATAACTGTTGCTATTGTTGTAATTGATATAGTTTTATAGATTTTCAAAGTTTTGTAGATTTGAGAGTTTTATCAGTTTTTAATACTTATATACGACATTTGTATCTTTAACAGTTTCATTGATTACACAATTTTAGATCAATTTCAATAGGGTGTCATTTTATTGACACAACGTGACACAACCAACACTTGTTGTAAGAAAGCTACAATCTTGGATAAAACCTATGAGACAGTTCAGCATTTTGCTCACTAACTTAAGCTCGAATTCGAAAGCTATCCTCGTCACTCCCCCATCCCCCTCATCTCCATGTTGTTGTCATCTCAAAATCAGACCTGCTGTATGGGCAACCCTCACAGAGAAGGAGGGAGGGGGGTTGGCGATGTTTTCGATCCGTGTGATAACTGCAATGAGATAAGATTATGATCTCTGCAAAATCTTGCACTGTCTCAACCATTTATGTCCATGGTTGTAGAATTGACTTTCACAAATAACTGGTGAATAACAAAACTAGGTGTACCTTGAATTATTCAGTTCAAGCTACAAACTTAGACTTATCAAAACAGGCTTTGTAGCTTGAAATAACTCAAGTGTAGGCCTAGTTTTGTTATTCACTATAGTCAGGGTGGTGAAGAGGTATTTCGTGACCCGTGATTCAGCCTAAATTAGGCTTGTGATTCGTGAAAAGCTAAAAGTTCTAGCCGTGATCCGTGAAATCATCTTTGTCCGTGACTGGGATTTGTAGTTTTTCATTGCCGAGATTCGTGATTATAAAAATGCCGATTCGTGAAATATGCGCCGGCACGCAGAAAAGCGATAACGAAAAACAGTGTGATCCTTCGATTGTACGTACTTTCGGTCCGTTTATAAGGACAAAATTCGTGCAAAAAATCTTAAGAATGAAAAACCAGTATTTAATTTCGAATGAAAAGTAAAAATCTTCTATGATTTGTGAAATAGCTTATCATTGTTCCGTCAATTTACTTTTCACTTTTGACGAAGTTGTAATTGAAGTTCAATTGGGCTTAAACTATTAGGCTAACTAGAATATAGCTTAAACGTTTTCCTAATTTGGAAATCTGATTTCGCTTTTTGACAGGAAGCTGTAGTTTTGGTATAAGTAAACGTTTTGGAGTAGATTCAGATAGAGAACGTAAACGATTATTATGACCACACGAATACAATAAAGAAGAACAGGAATTAATACCTGGTGACTTTGCAGAATAAAAGGTATTGGGGAATTGAAAACACCCAGAAAAATCACAATTGATTGAAAATAAAAGTGACGATTAATAATTATATAGATATTATTGAAAAAAAACTAAATCAAAGTGAAAAAATTGACAAACACCCTGAAAAATCACAATTTATTGAAAATAAAAGTGACGATTAATGATTACATAGATATCATTATTGAAAAAAACTAAATTGAAAAACACCCTGAAAAATCACAATGTATTGAAAATAAAAGTGACGATTAATAATTATATAGATATCATTATTGAACAAACTAAATGAAAATCAAAAAAGTTGAGTGATAATCCGTCCAAGATTCGCACAGCTGGTAGCCTTCCATTAGCAATGCGATCGCGAAGCTGCCATTAAGGCGAACAAAACTGACCGTCTGTAGCCCTGACAGGCTAATATAAAGCAGAATGTACAGAAGCTGAACTTGGGTTACCTGTGTGATTCACACAACATTCTACATTCCATTCGGGCTGGTAATTCAACTCTCTGCGGACTAAACAATGCTGTAATAAAAAAAATTACTTTTAAAAAACAGCAGAAGCATGTTGGATTGCCAAACAATAGACATCTTCACGCGAGATAAATATACCTTTTTGTTGGAATTTCAAAGCTATATGAAGCGAACTGGCATGCAGACTGTTCAATATTCTAATACAAAACCGCGGGGAAGAAGTACTTTTTACACCGAATGGGTTTCGGCGTCAGCCATTAAAGCCATTAAGAGAGTTTACCTCAGCATTATGGGATATTTTGGGGCCAAAACAAAATGGCGCCACAGTTGGAAAGAAATGGTTGAAAATGTCTAATTTTTCAAAGACTTTTTTTTTTCTAATTTCACTCAAAAAAACTGAAAGTTAATTGCAATTTTCTTGGGTGTTTCGAACTGACAAACCTGACGTGAGTTTTAATGATTTTATCCAGTATATTCAATCATACAATACCGAATACAGTACAATACAATTTTATTAGGAAATCCAGTTGAAAGCTTTTTCGTTCCTAATTTACAATCGTTCATCAATAAAACTACTTACTAGCTAGAATGCTCAACAGAATTATTATAATTGAATTGTCATGTTTGTTCACCAGTATTTTCATGCTAACCTTAAGTGCTTAAAAAATTTGAAATCCACTGATGTACTGACTAGTACAAATAATAACTCCACTGATGTGCGATAGTCATTTGTGTACTTTGGACCATTGCATTTATTTATCAAAATGAAATTCGCCCAAGTCATGCTGCCGACATTCAAGTCAAGTCTAGATTCAAGAAGCCAAGGCCACCCATTTATTTCCTTTACCGTCGTGGCACAACATGTCTGATTTTTTGTCATCGTTAAAGTCACCGATGTGCAATTCGGAGCCAGCATGGTTACACCATCCCATTGCCTTGTGCCAGGAAGTGCTCGTGAACTGACCGGCTGCAGTGGCAAGAGCGACCCACTTGTGTCCCTTTTTGTCGTGGCACAACATGTCATCTCTTCCATCACCATTAAAGTCACCAATGTGCAATTCGGAGCCAGCATGGTTACACCACCCCATTGCCTTGTGCCAGGAAGTGCCAGTAAACTGACCGGCTACAGTGGCAAGAGCAACCCATTTGTGTCCCTTTTTGTCGTGGCACAACATGTCATCTCTTCCATCACCATTAAAGTCACCAATGTGCAATTCGGAGCCAGCATGGTTACACCATCCCATTGCCTTGTGCCAGGAAGTGCCCGTGAACTGACCGGCTGCAGTGGCCAGAGCGACCCACTTGTGTCCCTTTTTGTCGTGGCACAACATGTCATCTCTTCCATCACCATTAAAGTCACCAATGTGCAATTCGGAGCCAGCATGGTTACACCACCCCATTGCCTTGTGCCAGGAAGTGCCTGTGAACTGACCGGCTGCAGTGGCCAGGGCGACCCATTTGTGTCCCTTTTTGTCGTGGCACAACATGTCATCTCTTCCATCACCATTAAAGTCACCGATGTGCAATTCGGAGCCAGCATGGTTACACCAACCCATTGCCTTGTGCCAGGAAGTACCTGTGAATAGTTTTGGCATAGTCAGGGCAATCCATTTGTTTCCTTTTTTGTCGTGACACAGCATATCATTTCTTCCATCACCGTTAAAGTCACCAATGTGCAGTTCGGCGCCAGCATGGTTACACCATCCCATTGCACTGTGCCAGGAAGTGCCTGTGAATTGGCCAGCTGCATTGGCCAAGGCGACCCATTTGTTTCCTTTTTTGTCATGGCACAACATGTCATATCTTCCATCGCCATTAAAGTCAGCAATGTGCAATTCGGAGCCAGCATGGTTACACCACCCCATTGCCTTGTGCCAGGACGTGCCCGTGAACTGACCAGCTGCAGTGGCCAGGGCGACCCATTTGTGTCCCTTTTTGTCATGGCACAACATGTCATCTCTTCTATCACCATTAAAGTCACCGATGTGCAATTCAGCGCCAGCGTGGTTGCACCATCTCATAGCTTTAAACCAGGAAGTGCATGTGAACTGACCGGCTGCATTGGCCAAGGCGACCCATTTGTATCCTCTCTTATCATGGCACAACATATCTGCTCTTCCGTCACCATTAAAATCGCCAATGTGCAGTTGGGCACCAACGTGGTTGCACCATCCTATGTCCTTGTGCCAGGAAGTGCCCGTGAACTGACCGACTGCATTAGCAAGGGCGACCCATTTGTGTCCCGTGCTGTCGTGGCACAACATGTCATCTCTTCCATCACCATTAAAGTCGCCAATGTGCAGTTCGGAGCCAGCATGGTTACACCAACCCATTGCCTTGTGCCAGGAAGTGCCAGTAAACTGACCGGCTGCGTTGGATAGGGCAATCCATTTGTGTCCTTTGCTATCGTGGCACAACATGTCATCTCTTCCATCACCGTTAAAGTCACCAACGTGTAATTCGGAACCAGCGTTGTTACACCACCCCATGGCCTTGTGCCAGGAAGTACCATGAAAATAATCCGTTCCTTTTCCATAAGCTAAACCAAAAAAAAATTAAAAATTAATCTTAGTATTTTCTTAAATTACTCGGTCCCTTATTGCTAACGAGATGTAGACTGACGAATTAGCTAACAATTCATCAATCAGGCTGTCTCGTTCACTCAGGATTTAGTAAAAAAATTCTTTTCAATTAGCAGTTTGGTTCCTTACTTATAATTTTACAAATTATCAGTAACTCTTCTTTACTATGATAATAATAATAATGGAAACTTTATTTTATTTTTGTTTACAATTGTAAATCTCTCTTATGCAAGGTAACTTACAATCGGTTACTTGAATCCAATACGTATACATATATAGTATATATAAACATATAAACAATACACATAATATATAATAGGAACATGTCAATAACTAGAATTATACTACTTTAGAATTTCATTAATTCTGGATTTTCCCACGCCTTATTTCTACAACAGAATATATAGTACGATGACCTTATTGCTATTTTTGTGATGGTTTTTACTACATATTTCACATATTTGCTTTCAAACCCTAGGTCATCCAACATAGATATAAAACTCACTGACTCTTTTGCAAATACACCAAGGGCGCTCACTGAAAGGTTAACAAAAACTACCTTTTTGAAGTTATGAGATTGATTCATTACTAATTCCTTATATTTAGAGTTTTTGCGATTTATATTATTTTGTAAGTTAGATTCAAAGCCCACTGTCAGTTCAAGTATGTACAGATAGTTATCCACTGTAGATAACAACAGATCAGGACGAAGGGAGTCGCCAGTTAGCACCGAGGGGCTCTTGAAATTCGGCAAATCAACGTAGAGGGAGGAACCATTAACAGTTTGAAGGGATTTGGCTAGGAACTGTAGGATGGAATCATGTCTCCAGGTGAAACGTTCAAGATATGATTTACACCCGGCAACCACGTGAAGAAGGGATTCAGGTTGTAAACAAAAAGAGCAATCGGTTGTTGGAGAAATTCCCCACTTAACAAGGTTTTTTCGTGTAGGAAGGGTATTGTTAATGTAACGAATAGTGAAGTTGTAGATGTTTTTGGGCAGCCGTGACTGTGTGGAGGACCAAATTCTGTTTAGCTGAGAGAGGGAGTAGTTTGTAACACTTGTGAAGAAGGAGCCTTGAGAGAGAAGGTTGTTTTGAAGTCGATATTCTTGGTCGGCCTGGAATTCTTTTATTACTTCTTTGGTCTTCTTATACGAGTCGTATTGGATGTTTGTATGGCAGCATGTTTCTTTCCAAAGATTACGCACAGTTTCATTAGGGGAGTGTTTGAGGGCTTTACGGCGAATGGATTGGCACTGAGTAAATTTAACTGAGGGTGGACAGATATTTAAACCAAATTTGTTGAAAGGGAGAAATACATTACTGAGAGTACCACATACGGGAAGGTCCAACCACTTGCGGACATATTTAAGTACCAGGGAGTCGAGGTTATCGTGGACCCACGTTTTTGAAATATCAGCTATCGTAAAATCCCATGATATCTTGGAGAGAACGAAGCGTTGATACAGAAGAAGTTTATTCTTAGGATGAAGTGGTTTAAGATCAATTTCTGACATCAAATCACCAATTACAGTTGAAAGTTCAGATTTGTGTTCTTGATTAGTCATTTCAGTCAACGAATCTTCCTAAATATTTAAAAGGTTCTCCAATTTTAATGCATGGAACCAGGGTATTATTGATTTATTAGTTTGGAAGGTACTGGGATTGGACTTTGTAATTCCTTCTTAATACCAAAAAGTACTGCATTTGTCGACTGTATGATCATATCACCCCATTGACATCAGATACTAAAACGATTTAACAGATGTTGATTTTCGGACTCTTGGGACGTGATGACGACTGCGTCATCCGCAAATTGAAACCAGTGCACAAATTGAAACCAGTGCACAGTTTAATAATGAGGTAATGCTCTTTAGGGAAAAGCCAAATTGACGATATTTATCAGATTTGATGTGTTATATGAAGGTATTGAAGCACATATTAAAGGGAACAAGCAATCACCTTGAAGCACACAAAGTTCAATAGGGATAAATGGAGTACTAAATTCATAAGTGATGATGGAGGTCTTGAAATCAGTATATAGGCTTTTAACGAGATTCTTTATGCGATCAGGGATATGATGATAGCCAAGTACAGACTGGATGAGGTTGTGATGTACTTCACCAAATGCATTTTTAAGATCAAGTAAAGTGATTACCAGAGAACGTTGTTTGATACGTGCTTTATTTATGATACTTGCCATCTGTGTTGTATGTTCTAAAGTTCCAGATAGACCAGGAATAAAACCTTTTTGAATGTTATGTTCAATTAGATTGTTGACAGTGAGAAAGGAGAATATGGAATTACGGAGACACGATGTAAAAACTTTTAATGGTATAGATTCCAGAGTGATAGGACGAAAATTGGAAGGGATATTTGTATTGCCTTTTTTATGAATAAGAATTGTACACGCTTTTTTAATAATAATAATAATAATAAGAAGAAGAAGAAGAAGAAGAAGAAGAAGGAGAAGGAGAATGAAGAAGGAGAAGGAGACGAGAGAAGAGTAGAGAAGGAGAAGGAGAAGGAGAAGGAGAAGGAGAAGGAGGAAGGAGAAGGAGAAGTGAGAAGGAGAAGGAGAAGGAGAAGAGAAGGAGGAGAAGGAGAAGGAGAAGGAGAAGGAGAAGGAGAAGGAGAAGGAGAAGGAGAAGGAGAAGGAGAATGAGAAGGAGAAGGAGAAGGAGAAGGAGAAGGAGGAGAAGGAGAAGAGAAGAGAAGAAAGGAGAAGGAGAAGGAGAAGAAGAGAAGGAGAAGGAGAAGGAGAAGGAGAAGAAGGAGAAGGATGAAGGAGAAGGAGAAGGAGAAGGAGAAGGAGAAGGAGAAGGAGAAGGAGAAGGAGAAGGAGAAGGAGAAGGAGAAGGAGAAGGAGAAGGAAGGAGAAGGAGAAGGAGAAGGAGAAGGAGAAGGAGAAGGAGAAGGAGAAGGAGAAGGAGAAGAAGGAGAAGGAGAAGGAGAAGGAGAAGGAGAAGGAGAAGGAGAAGGAGAAGGGAGAAGGAGAAGGAGAAGGAGAAGGAGAAGGAGAAGGAGAAGGAGAAGGAGAAGGAGAAGGAGAAGGAGAAGGAGAAGGAGAAGGAGAAGGAGAAGGAGAAGGAGAAGGAAGAAGGAGAAGGAGAAGGAGAAGGAGAAGGAGAAGGAGAGGAGAAGGAGAAGGAGAAGGAGAAGGAGAAGGAGAAGGAGAAGGAGAAGGAGAAGGAGAAGGAGAAGGAGAAGGAGAAGGAGAAGGAGAAGGAGAAGGAGAAGGAGAGAAGGAGAAGGAGAAGGAGAAGGAGAAGGAGAAGGAGAAGGAGAAGGAGAAGGAGAAGGAGAAGGAGAAGGAGAAGGAGAAGGAGAAGGAGAAGGAGAAGGAAGGAGAAGGAGAAGGAAGGAGAAGGAGAAGGAGAGGAGAAGGAGAAGGAGAAGGAGAAGGAGAAGGAGAAGGAGAAGGAGAAGGAGTAAGAGAGAAGGAGAAGGAGAAGGAGAAGGAGAAGGAGAAGGAGAAGGAGAAGGAGAAGGAGAAGGAGAAGGAGAAGGAGAAGGAGAAGGAGAAGGAGAAGGAGAAGGAGAAGGAGAAGGAGAAGGAGAAGGAGAAGGAGAAGGAGAAGGAGAAGGAGAAGGAGAGGAGAAGGAAGGAGAAGGAGACTGAGAAGGAGAAGGAGAAGGATGCAGGAGAAGGAGAAGGATGAAGGAGAAAGGAGGAAAGGAGAAGGAGAAGGAGCAAGGAGGAAGGAGAAGGAGAAGTAGAAGGATAAGAAGAAGGAGAAGGAGAAGGAGAAGGAGAGAGAAGGAGAAGGAGAAGAGAAGGAGAAGGAGAAGGAGAAGAAGGAGAAGGAGAAGGAGAAGGAGAAGGAGAAGGAGAAGGAGAAGGAGAGGAGAAGGAGAAGGAGAAGGAAGAAGGAGAAGGAGAAGGAGAAGGAGAAGGAGAAGGAGAAGGAGAAGGAGAAGGAGAAGGAGAAGGAGAAGGAGAAGGAGAAGGAGAAGGAGAAGGAGAAGGAGAAGGAGAAGGAGAAGGAGAAGGAGAAGGAGAAGGAGAAGGAGAAGGAGAAGGAGAAGGAGAAGAAGAAGAAGAAGAAGAAGAAGAAGAAGAAGAAGAAGAAAGGTGAACAGATACAAGGCACCGAAGTAAAGTTGGACGAAGAGGAGGTGATTAAAAACCTGAATGCTGGAACCCAGTACAAATTTCTAGGAGTCCTAGAAAACATCAGACAAGAAGATAGGCTGGCCCTGGATTGTGCTGCAAAGGTGTACCTTCAGCGGATGTCAGTGATATGGTCAAGTCCCTTATCAGATGAGAATCGAGTGATAGCTTCCAATCAGTTTGCGCTTCCAGTCCTAAGCTATCTAATGTGGACACAAAGATGGCCACTGACAGAATTGAGGAGGATTGACAGAGAGGTAAGGAAGATAATAGTTCAGAATGGCGGTAAGCACCCCCTTGGATCAACGGCCCTGTTATACCTACCAAGAGATCGTGGCGGTAGAGGGATGCAGTCAGTCGAGAGCGTATACAAGACAACGAAGATCAAAGCAGCAGTTAAACTTTACTCGAATGAGGATCCAACGATGGAAATAGTGCGAAGCTTCGAAGAAAATTCCTCACGGAATGGCCATCAGTCTCTAATTAAAGATGCAGTCAAGTACGCTGAAGAGCTAGGAATCACGTTAGATCTGAGATATCCTAATCCCTCCTGTTATGGTGACGATGGAAAAGAGATACCTTATACGCAGATCAAAGCAAAGATCACAGAAAGCAACGTGCAGCAGTTAAGGGACATAATGAAAGACGAGAAATGGCAAGGAAAACTACTCACTCAGCGATGGAACGATGAGAGCAGCACAGAGAGGAGCTGTTTTGGCTGGTTAAAGAATTGGAATTCATGCCCATCACAAGTAGTTGCAGGGATGCATGAGCTCTATGAGCAGCTATTACCTACAAGACTATATTATGGAAAGAAGATTGGAACGACTCCTGTCCAAGATTTGTCGTGCAGATTGTGCGGAAAAGCTCCTGAAAGCGTCCCTCATATCCTCGCTGGATGCTCGGCGTTTGCTCAAACAAAGTACTTATGGAGGCACGACTCAGCTTTGAAGGTCTTGTTCTTTGAACTGCTGAAAGATTGTGGTTTGGTGGATAGAATACCGCCTTGGTATTCCCCGGTAGTTCCTAAACCCATATACGAGAATGAGGGTATATACGAGTATCAAGCGTATTGGGACGTCCCAGTTTATGCAGAAAACACTGAAGTGCGTGCTAATCGAGTGGACGCACGTATTATCAATCACAAGGACAAGAAGATAATGACATTGGAAATGAGCTGTCCGTGGATGGACAACCGAGAGCGCAAAGACAGTGAAAAGACTATGAAGTATGGCCCTTTGAGATGGGAATTAAAGCAGCAGTTTAAAGGATACGAAGTACAGCAGTTCAATATAATCATAGATGTCTTGGGAGGATGGTCTAAAGAGCTTCAAAAGACGATGGATGAAATATTAGGATGCAGAGGAAAGATGGTGCTCCAAAAGATGCAGAAAGCTGTCATTTCGTCGACTCTGAACATTGCGCGCACGTTCAAGACTTATACATAAGTGGCGCAATTTTACCTCAACAATTCAAGGGAACAAACTTTGAACACATGTAAAATCGAAACTTATAGTAGGTTTTTTCAGTATTATTTTATATAGACATATATATATATATTTTTGCTTTTTTCAGGAATTTACCATTTATAATAGTTCTTAAGATTTTTTTAAGCTTCTTTTCAATAATTTTTAGGGATATTTTCTTTCGAAGAGGCAAATTTTATTTAATATATTGGTATAGCATTAAGGAAATTAGGTTAATTTTACATGGCCTCTAGGTAACGCTTAGCGCCCTATTGTGCCATTAGGATTTAGCATAAAGATGTGTAACACTGCTGGATATAATAATAATAATAATAATAATAATAATAATAATAATAATAATAATAATAATAATAATAATAATAATAATAATAATAATAATAATAATAATTGCAGCATTGCTATGTCTTAGAGGTACTAGAAGAAGAAGGAAAATTAACGTAATAGAGAACATTAGTGACATTGATCTTGAGGTTGAACTATCAAATGTGCAGTGAAGATAGATGAATATATTTAATATGACTGTTTTTTCTTATATTATATTATTACTGTCGATATTTAGAGTTTTTTATAAAAAAATTATAGTTTTTTAGGACTTTTTTTAAAAAAATTTGAGAATTTTAAATATTTGTTAAGGAGTATAAATCTTGATAAACGTATTCATTTGAAGTTTCAACTATTTTGATAAATAGAATTTTAATATTTGTGAATTATTTAGATTTATTTATGCATAATAAAGAAGTTATTTAAAAGAAAAAAAAATAATAATAATAATAAATAATAATAAAAAACTCTAAATATCGACAGTAATAATATAATATAAGAAAAAACAGTCATATTAAATATATTCATCTATCTTCACTGCACATTTGATAGTTCAACCTCAAGATCAATGTCACTAATGTTCTCTATTACGTTAATTTTCCTTCTTCTTCTAGTACCTCTAAGACATAGCAATGCTGCTCGTAGAATTGCAAAAGAGACTTTAGTTCTTATCCAAGTTATTGTCGTTGCATACTCCTCTCCTTTCTTCTTTGCGATCAGTTCAGCAAGCCTTGCATGGTAGCGTTGACACTCTTTTCCCAATAATAATGACACTCTTTTCCTAATAATAATAATAATAATAATAATAATAATAATAATAATAATAATAATAATAATAATAATAATAATAATAATAATAATAATAATAATAATAATAATAATAATAATAATAATAATAATAATAATAATATCATCACGCGTCCCAGGCGGTCGGACGCAAGTCTTGCCGCTCTGAAAGAAACCGAATTAAACGCTCCCATAATGCGTTTATTCTTATACCAACTTGTCCTAGGAACTATACTTGGTATATTTCCAAACATGCAACACGCTCGAGTCCATTCAAGAACTTCAAACGAAGTTGGAGAGACGAGTGATGGTGAAAGATCTAGCAGAAGGACCAAATGGACCGTGAAAATGAACTCAGATCTGGTTGACGCAAGAAAAGAGGCCGAAGCACTTTATTCCTCAACCGAATGTCCACGAAAAGAAAATGGAAGAAAGATCGGGATTATGGACTTGACTAAACAATTTTGGGATGCAAAAGGCTACACTGGATTATGTAAAACACCACAAAATCTACGAGACCAATATTCAAGCATAATTAAAGCAGGAAATCAACCAGAACAAGCTCGAAGTGAACTTGGAAATCAAAGCAGCACAACAACAAACAGACAAAGCGAGACACTAATTGGCTGTGGAAATCAAGCAGAACAAGATCTTAATGAACCTAGAAACCAAAATACCTCAACAACAAACAATGCAAATGTGACAAGTGACAATGCAAACAATGGCAACCAAAGAACAATGGAAGTAATAGAAGAATACGACGAATCTGAATATAATGCTCTACTAACTGCCGCAAAAAGATGGTATGAGACCACCAGACCACAACAAGGAAAAGGATGGAAAGAGAGACAACAAAATACATTTGCCAAGCGAATTCCAGATAACAAAAACATCAAACTCTTGGGAAGCATCGCAACAACACTGATTAAACAAGACCCTAAAATAAACCCTTGTGAATTCCTCTGGGAGTACAACTGCGCAGTGTATTCAGTTGCAGTCGCCTGGAAAGAACGTACAGAAAAAAGACCAAATGAAAAGAAAACAACCAGAAAGCCCAAGTGGCTACGAGACATTGAAGCTAAGATGATCATCATACGCAAAGAACTATCACAAATTACAGAAGAAGTAAAAAGAATCAAGACCAATGGAAAGCTAACTGCCAAGCTAAGGAAAAACAGACAATGGATGAAAGAACAAATTGGACCAAAAATTACCATCGCTAAATTGACCCAACTCAAAGAAAAGAAGAAAGACCAACTGAGACTGAAAAAGCAAGAAAAGGATAAAAAACAGAAATCAGCAGAGCGCCATAAAGCAAACAAATGGTTTGATAAAAAGGAAGCACAGTTCTATGATCACTGCAAGTACCTGATAAAGACAGAGCCAGAAAACAGTTATCCCAAGTACAAGAAGCCCACTGATTCAAAAGAGCAAAATTGTAACCTAACAACTCAAGACTTTGAACAATTTTGGAGGCCAATCTGGGAAACAAAGGCACAGGAAAATCTACAAACCAAATGGATTCAGGACATTGGGAGTATGTTGAAAGCACATGCCCCAACACCCACAACAGCATCTCAAGACGTCACCGCTGAATTCCTCTACAACAGCATCAAGAAGAAACGAAATTGGTCAGCGCCAGGAACCGATAAAATTACAAACTTCTGGATTAAGAAGCTCACTGTACTCCATAAAGACCTAGCAACAGCACTAACCCAGATCATAAACAGCGAAATCATTCTACCAGTGTGGCTCCAGGAAGGACGATGTGTCATGATACCCAAGAAGGAATCCCCCACAGCAAAGGATCACAGACCCATCACATGCCTTAATACTACCTACAAAGCGATAACATCTGTAATCAATGAAATACTCAACAAGCACGAGGAACGCTACCAGCTTATGCAAATAGATCAACGAGGTTGTAAACATGAATCAATGGGATGCATCGACAATCTCCTCATCGACAAGGCAATTTTGGAGGATGCACAATCAAACAGAAAGAACATTACCTGTGTATGGGTTGACGTAAAGAAGGCGTTCGACTCTGTTTCACATGATTGGCTTGAGTGGTGTTTGGACCACTATGGATTACCAATAAAGATAACAATACTTATTAAGAACATCATGAAAAACTGGAAGATTACCCTAGATGTACAAACTAAAGATGGAAAAGCCGACATAGGTCCAATCACACTAAACAGAGGGATCCTACAAGGAGACTCTTTTTGTGTTAGACTATTCACAATGTGCCTAAACCCGATTGCATGGAACTTGCGAAGCAATGAAGGCTATGTTCTTTCAAAACTACCAGATACCAAAATAACTCATTTACTCTATGTAGATGACTTAAAAACCTTTCACAAATCGTCCACAAAGGCAATGGTTGAAACACGAAAGATGGAAGAGATGTTCAAAGACATAGGTCTAGAATGGGGATTGGACAAGTGCTCAACTGTAAATGTACAAAGAGGGAAAATAGTACCATCTGACGATCTTCCTCTTAACGAAAAAGATTCAATCTCAATGCTAGATGCCAACGATCAATACAAATTTCTGGGAAAATTTGAAAATTTTTCCCACCTCGATAAAATGGCATTTGAGTACTCAAGCAAAGAATACCTAAACCGACTAAGCGTAATATGGTCCTCTAATATCTCTATCCCTAGGAAAATCAAGGCAACAAACACCTTCGCCATGCCGATTTTACAATACCAAATGTGGACCGCTGACTGGTTAGTGAACGACCTCAAGCAATTGGACCGTGAAGCAAGGAAAATCATACAGGAAAATGGAGCCCTACACACCCAAGAGTCTACTAAGCTCATGTATCTACCATCCAATATGGGAGGAAAAGGCCTCAAACAAATAGAAATCATGTACAAGCTTATAAAGATCAAAGTAGCCAACTACATTACAAGAAGCCAAGACAAAAGATTACAACTTGTTAGAAAGTTTGAAGAACAGAAGATAGCCAAAAAACTAAAGTCAGTATTAAAAGATGCACAAAAATATGCAGATGAGCTGAACATTAGATTCAACCTTGGAGAGATTTCAACAACTATGACGTATGAAAACACAACAATTGAAGTAGAAAAACCAGCTCCAAAACTACTCACAGCATTCCTCTCCAATGCCGTTGTAAACAACCTGAAGAAAGAGGTAGGAAACCAGAATTGGCTAGGCGCATTGACACTACTACAACATAGTGACAATGACATTTCACCAGACAGTGCTACTATTCACTACAAATGGCGTAACATCCCAGATGTACTCTACACCATGAATTCCAACATTAGGCAGCAATTGTTACCGACCAAGGTATACAAGAAAGTGAAAATACAACAGCTAGTTGAAGATACAACATGCAGAATGTGCAAACAAGCCCAAGAATCTACAACTCATATCATGTGCGGATGTTCAACAATTGCCCAAACCCTATACAAAGCACGCCATGATAAAATGCTGAGACCATTTTATCATTATCTACTTGATAATTATGGCTTTGAAAACGACCATTCTAGACCCTGGTATGAACAGAGCCTACCACTGTCAGTAGTTGAGAACGAAAGAGCAAAAGTTATGTGGGATACAGAATTCCATTTACCGAAAGCTCCCCAAAACCACGCTAACAAAATAGACATGGCCATCTACGATAAGGAAAGGAAAGTATGGTTGCTATTAGAAGGAACAGTCTGCGCCGTTGGCAAGATAAAGGAAAGAAGTGCCCACAAACAAGAAAAATACCGTGAACTGCGAAGTGGAATCAAACAGCTGTATCCCAACCATCAAGTTATTCAAGTGAACATAGTGTTCGATTTCCTAAGTACCTACCACCATAACCTAAAAATGGAGATTATTAAAAACATCACAGCAAATCAAGAAGAAGTAAATTATTTATTGCTTAAGAGTCAGAAGTGGATAATGTCACAAAATTCCGAAATTGTCAAGCATTTCTATACGTACTACGTTTATGAATAAGTATATGTAGCGGGTTTTGAGAAATAAGGAATAAGGACTGGGACATACTAGATAATTACAGCTTAGCCAAGGTTACACCCGCAAAGTTGTAAACTTACAATCATGTTGTTACTCAATAAAGGTGTCAATAATAATAATAATAATAATAATAATAATAATAATAATAATAAGGACTTTCTATAAATAGACAACCTGAGTGGAGATTTAATTTCACACTACAGGTGTAAAATACCACTTAGCCTCAACCCCATGACCTGGGGCTTAGAGACTCTGCAGAATGAGGGTGGTGCCAATGATTGCAGATGTCTGTTAATAATAATAATAATAATAATAATAATAATTGATTACCCCAGCACCGTAACGCATGACCGGTACCGCCCATGTATTGATGGCCATCACTGCTTAATGGTAAGAACACAGTGATGGCCATCAATACATGGGCGGTACCGGTCATGCGTTACGGTGCTGGGGTAATCAATTGGACAAAGGTAGAACTGCAAAATATTGACAGGAAAACAAGGAAGCTGATGACTATCTACAGAATTTTACATCCTCAGAGTAATGTTGATCGGCTGTACTTGCCTCGGGCCGTCGGAGGATGTGGTCTGGTTGGAATAGAGGACTGTGTGAAAGAAGAAGAAGAGAGCCTTGCCTGTTACGCGACAAAGAGTAGAGAAAGGTTGATGGCTATTTGCAGAAATGAAAGAGTATTAAAGATGGAACACGGAGTCGCTGAAAGCCCCTCGACGATCAGAGTAAACAAAATATCGGAACGAGAAGATGAAGATGAAATGAGACAAATGAAAATCGTCAAGAAATCTAGCATTTGTAAATGACACGAAAGACTAAGTCCTATTGTTCTTTTAGATTTTGAACTAAAATTTCTTTGGTATTGAGTTGGAAATGATGCACTTTTCTAGCAAGGGGTAGCTACCTTTCAAACTATATCAGAGAGACTGTCAATATCCCCTGGGAGAAGACAGTTCATAATAAATTCACTCAAGTCAATGCAAGTTTTTGATGATAATTCATTTGTAAACATGTTTTATTTTATTTTACTAACTTCGCCATGAAATTGCTTACAAATAAGTATATGGCAGGGCGTCCACAACAGCGTGGCCAATTACTGCGGGCTCATATGCAGGTCGAATATGAAATATAAAATGAGTATAAATTTACAAATAGGTGAGCAACGAGAAACTGAGATTAGAAGCAGCAGGTGATTAGTTGTATCAAGCTTCTTGACTTATTACATTTACAACATATTGTTTTAAATGTTCTTGGGTTGTCTGGGTCGTAGCACTTCACCAACGATGCACAATAATACTGGTTTAATACACGTTTTAATGAGTTTAGACTGTTAGTGTTCAGGTCCAGGTCTTGCACAATGGTATTCCAAGTTCTAGTTGCTCGGATAAGAAAATATCTTTGATAGGTAGTGGTCTTGCATTTAGGCGTGACGAAATGGATACTAGAGGCAGAAGAAAGTCTAGTAGACCTTGTGTTCCTCTGAACAGATGGAATGAGGGAGGGTTCGACTTTTACTAGTCCATGGGTAATCTTGTATAGGAAGACGAGGTCCAGGTATTCGTGCCAGTAGCAAAGGGGTAGTATGGACAGCGATTGTAGCCTAGATGCATAAGTGACTTTGGTTGAGAAAGGCAGGCCAAGTATGAATTTAGTTGCACGTCTTTGGGTTCGTTCAAGTCTACTTATGAGTTCAATCGACTGAGGCGACCAAACTTGTGTCGCATAACCAAGATGTGAACGAACTAGAGTCAGGTATATGGTTCGTTTAACTGAGGTGTTGGTAATGTAACGAGAGTTACGCTTAATATATCCCAAAAGCTTATTTGCACGGGCTGCCTGTTCAAGAACTTGCTTCTTCCACGAGAGGTCAGCGCTCACCCACACTCCAAGATCTCTCTCACAGTAAGTTCTCTCCAAGTTGGAATCGCGTATTTTATAACTTGAGACCACTGCTTTAGTCGTCTTGCGTTTGATGGACTGTAGTTTACATTTTGACTAAACCGGACGTCAAGGTCCATGCGACCAAGCTTGTTAAGTTGGTCTGAAGATGCATTGCGTCATCTGCAGATTTCATAGCCTTAAACATCTTCGTGTCATCTGCAAACATTGAGACGTTACTGCAGCGTACAACATCAGGGAGCTCGTTCACATATAACAGGAACATCGCGGGACCCAACAAGGACCCTTGTGGGACTCCTGATGTGACTTCCAGTGTATCAGATGTTGCGCCAAGGACTGTTACTCTTTGTCGGCGGTCAGTCAGGTAGTTCTTAAACCACTGTAACAGGTTCCCCCCAAAGCCAGATTTTCGAAGCTTGTCAATGAGTATTACATGGTCAACCTTGTCAAATGCTTTACTCATGTCCAAGTAAATTACATCAACCTGCCCACTATTGTCCAGTATCGATCCGATCCATTCCAAGGACTCAATGAGGTTAGATACACACGATTTACCAGAGATAAATCCGTGTTGACAGTCATTGACCAGTTCGTAAAGGCGATCTTTTATGCCATCAAGGATGCAACGTTCGAAAATCTTAATAATAGGTAGTAAGGAAATTGGTCGATAATTTTCAGCATGCTCTTTGTTCCCCTTTTTGAAGACAGGGACGACGTTGGCCAACTTCCACTCTCTTGGTATGGCCCCCAGGGCCAGTGATTTGTTGAATAGGGTGCACAGTGAAGGCGCGATTACCGAAGCAGTGTCACGTAACAGCCTAGCTGGGATTCCGTCTGCACCTGTCGCTTTGTTGACGTCTAGAGATTGTAGGGCAGATTGGACTTCGTTAACACTTAGTCTCATATCCGACAAGACTGGGTCTTCTTGGTGAGCTTGGTCGAGATCAGCGAAGGTGTCGTTGTACTTGTCACTACTTTTAACAAACACGGATGTGAAATAGCGGTTGAAAAGATTGGCTATTGCAAGAGAACTTGCAGCGGTAACTCTATGTAGTGGTTGGGTCTGGTCAGTGGTCGGCGATCCATTGGTGATAGGCATGGATATCTTATCCGGTAAATTTCTAGACTTTGACTTTTGTTTTAGTACTGACCAAAATCTC
Source organism: Telmatactis stephensoni (assembly GCA_029948255.1). Lineage (NCBI taxonomy): Eukaryota > Metazoa > Cnidaria > Anthozoa > Actiniaria > Isophelliidae > Telmatactis > Telmatactis stephensoni. Next base: position 7,599 of record JALIZF010000682.1, on the reverse strand, counting down.
TTCGGATTGGACTTGATGTCGTCTTCAAGGGAGCCAAAGAATTTATTTCGGCTTTCAGTGAGCAGTCGTTTCACCTCTACACGCAATGACTTGAATTTATCCTTTAGATAACTTGAGTCTGGCGATTTCTTAAGTTTTTGACGCACAGTGTCTTTTTTCCTGATAAGATTTAAAATTGATCCATTCATCCAAGGTAAGGGATTTCGACCCTTAAGTCTTTTTGTTGGTATGTAATCAGACACGGCAGCGAGAAAAGTGTCCCTCCAACATTGCCAATTTGTGTTGATATCGTCACCTTCCAGGATTTAAGACAAATTTACTGCACTAAGGGAGGCACGTAGACCATTAAAGTCACCATTTTCGTAGTCAAATACTGTTCGATTGATCTTTGTTGGTGCCTTGATAAAAGCGCATAATTCAAACAAAACTACACAATGGTCCGTAAACACTCCAGATTGATTTGGGTGCAAGACTTCGCATGTGCTGATATGGTCGGGTAGGTAGATGTGCGGTAGGTTTAGGTCTCCAGCAATTACCATATTTTCGTATGTATCACAGGCTGCATTTAGAAAAGAATTGAATATTTCTATCCAACTAGGATCAGCATCCAGTGGTCGGTAGATTGAGCTGAAAAGAACTTTTTGATTGCAGCTTGAGGTTATTTCAGCTGAGACAATTTTTAGATCTTGTAAATTAGGAACATCAGGCACATATTCTTTGACAGATTTGAAGGAGTCACAGTTAATGGCAATTAAAACACCACCACCAGTCCTATGTATACGATCTTTCCTGAATGTAATAAAGCCAGGGTGGAACAGTTCTTCGTCGCTAATGTTACTTGTCAGCCAGGTTTCATTGAGTAGAACAACATCTGAGTTTTCAGTATACACAAGGTCTTGTATATACGTTCTAGGTTGCACAATGTAGAAGAGCCAACTCGGTGCAGGCTTTTCATACTTCTGGCATTGATCGCAACACACTTAACCGGGAGATTTGAAGTTGATGAAGGACCAGGCTGGCTGATGATGTCCCCACAAAGGAGCTGAAGGCCTGCCATGATGCCGTTGGTACCCCAGAAATAGCGAGCCTTAGAAGTTGTGCAATTTCGATTTGGCTTCACTGGCATGTGTGCAAATGATGGTTTAAAATAGCTCCAAGCCAAGTGATCAAAGGTTCCTTTAGCTTTCAAAGCATCCACTGCAACGTTATCAAAGTCATGGCTGTCATGTAGTCTTAAATAGATGAGTGATAACCAGAAGAGAGCTGAGAATGATAGGGAGCACACATGGATGCGTCCGGACGCCATCTTGTTTTTGACTGTACTGTTTTTTCTATTGTTTCCAAATTTTGACCTCTAAGCAAACAGCAAGACAAAATTATCAAAATATTGTTTGGAAAAGTAAATTTTGAAGTTATTTTATAATCAACTAGACGCACACGTGCGTTCACTCGTGCCCCGGGAGCCCTCTTCCCCGAGCCGTTTCACGTATTCTTCACCATTCCGGGACTGATAGTTAACCGTAACATAAGACCTTTTTTGAATCGGTTAACTATAAAAGAGTATCTGATTAGTCAATTTGTCTGTCAGCAGCTATTAGTGTTTGCCTTTGCTTCTATTATCATGCATAGGTATTGTATATCTCCGACATGCAAAAATATTCCCCGCGAATATACCAGTTTTATTATTATTTTTATTTCACTATGTATCTCAATTGTTTGCTGTAAAAACTTCTACAACGGTGTTTTTGACACAATAACAAATCATGTATTTTTCGGACGGTTTATATATTGAATAAAAGACGTTACGTGACCAAACGCGAAATACAAGGTCAATGGAACCTAATTCCATGCAATGGTCTCCGATATTAAAATTCAGTACAAAAACCTCTCAAGATCTTTTGAATGCTTAAATGAGGAATATAATTGACTTGCTTCTATGTATGTTCGTTTAGCAACATGTAGGATGAGAAATTCGTAGATTTCCAGCTCATAGGAAATAGTTCGTATCGCGAGGGCCTCCTTTCAAGTACTCAAATTAGAATTGGATATTTGGACAAAGTATTGGAGATGAAGCTCAAAATAACAGCCCATTCTGAAGCTCTTATGAGTGTCTAGGTATATCTCGAGTTAAAAGCTCCATTTTACGATGTATTATTCCTAGAAGAGCCTGTCTCTGAAAGCTATTTTCTTTGTAGTCGGCCATTCTGGTCGAATTTCGCACTCCCCCATATTTAGAAATTTGAATTCCCTCTTTACTTGTTGAAATTCGACCAATCAGCTTCGAGATCATGTTTGCTTTTGGGTTTCCTGTGGAGTAACGACCTTGTTTCCGTCCAGGTTTTCTGTAGACGGCATTCCAGGAGGCTGATTATTGAGATTTAACGGCCGATTTCAAGCAGTTCCAGAGAGGTTATTTAGCAATGACTTACATTGTAGGAATCGTTAAACATTCTTCTTTGGCCTAGTGTGTTTGAAACTGGAGGAAACCTCGTTTTTGGACGAAAAAATCGAGTTGAAGTAGAGTGACTTGGGGAAAATCTTCAGCGAAGTGACCAACCTTGGAATTTTTTACGTAGGGGAACGGGAGGGGGTACCTAAAATGGCTTAAAAACGCACAAAATCGACAAATGTCAAGACGAGACGGTAAGTAAACTTGTTTTCTTAAATTCTAAGCTTTATTTCCACAATTTCAGAGGTAAATTGTATAGCTGAGGAGAAGCCATATTTATTACACATGTCTCTTTACAAGTAATTAGCCTGGGTTACCTGTGCTGGCGTTCACTACGAAGAGTAGGTGATGAATGAAGGGCATTGTTTCTTACACTCTTAACCAATCAGGAGTGCATCACGTCACCGATTGCGCAAGAATGCCGCATTCTCGTGGACGACGAGAGGGAAAAAAATAAAAAAATGCAGTTTATAACTCGTTCCCGGCCTAAAGGCCTGGGCACGAGTAATTACATAATAATTATGGGAAGTGCAACTCATGAATTGTGACATTTTTCTGACTGACTTTAGACTTCTGTCAATCAAAAAATTAAAATAAAATCAAAACATATATATAATGAAGTACAAGGCTGAATTGAAATCTATTTTAATCCTGCCCAGTGATTTACTAAAATTCCAGTTCAGCCAAACAACATTAAATTTTGATTGACACTACGTGTCTTTAACACAGGAGGCCCAAAGCGAAAAAGAAACAGTTGCCTGTGGAGAAGGTTAAGCAGTAGCAACAATGCAAAACAAAGACAAAATATTTATGCATGCATTGGAATTTAAAAGACTTTAAACTTACAAGACTGGAAAAGATACAGACAATCCAAGATGCTGGAGGATTTCAATAAGGGATGGGCCGGCACCATAACATAGACACAAGAGGCCAAAAAGAACAGGGACAGCATTTCTACTTCTTTGATCTCTTAACTCGAGAAGTGAAGACAGTAAATGAACATATGCTTTCATTTTCATGGATGCATTTTTTTATCTTGTTTCTACATGTGTTTTCAGTCAAAACAAATTGCTCCATTACTTTGGTTATCATTGGGCAATCTCTTTTCAACTTGTCAACCATGCTATTGAAGATCTGGGGGTTTATCTTATCAATTAAATCAACCACTTCATTTGTTCTCAAGCCAAGATCAAATATTTCTTTCGCTTTTTTGATTTCATTTCTTTCAGAAAGTGATAACAGACCACCACTCCTGCATCAAGGATTTCTTTGTACAACCGAATTATTTCATCTTGCATTTTAGCAATTCCCTCAGCTTTACTTTCATAATCTTTAAACGATTCTTCAAGGTTTCTCAATGACATCTGGAGGTTGGACTTATCACTTTCCAATAACGTGACCTTTGTAAACAGCTCTTGTACTTGCAAGTGGGCTGCATGCAGCTGTTGTTGGAAACTTTGGTTTTGCTCAGCTAATTCAGGATTTAAGATGAAGTCACTGATTCAGTCATGATTCTTTTCCATCTCAAACTTTTTTTAATTTTTTATTTTCACGTGTTCTTTAATGTGTTGTTTGCAAGACTGTAATTGGATTTTTCTCCAAACATGCATGCATTAGAGTTCAACAAAAGAGCTTGCTTTTCTTAAAACTTAAAACTCATGGGATCTTTCATTCCCCTTCGCTCTTTGAGAAAAGTCCAGTACCAGTCCATTCAGTAAGATTGACAGGTCAAACATTTTGTTTGTTAACAGCTCATTGTCATTAAAAATTATGAAGTTGTTGAGATAAATTGCCCTATCGCATAATGACGTCACAGTATGTTTACATTGGGGATAGATGCTCATTAATATTCCTTTTCGAAGTAGAACTTCAATATATCGAGTTTTGATATATATCATGTATCAGTGATTGCTCATCTGCATTTTATTTGATATGCAATCACTCTGATCCCCTCTGGCGACCACAATCCTTAGCGTCAAAACAATAGAATGTTTTGGTGTGACGTCATTATGCGATAGGGCAATTGAAAACCCTAATAATAACTGCTTGGGGAACTATCTAAATTATAACAATGTGTGTATACATATGATATATATATTTATCATTTATACACCATGGATACCTGTAAAACTAAGTGTTCCTCTACACGAGTTTTGTTCCCCAGAGGCTTCCAATATCCTCTGTCTGCGTAAAGGTGATGTATGCTCATCCTGACCTGCTAAAATAGTAGATGGTTAATATTCTTTTCTTTTAATTTTAATATGGCTGCTTCTTTTTTTAATAAGAGTTGAGATATACAAATGTAGACTGAGATAAATAGTTCATTAAACATAACATATTAAATAATTACAAATCTAAATCCACGACAGATAAATAAAAGAGATGATATCAATAATAGTCTATTAGACTATTATTGATATCATCTCTTTTATTTATCTGTCGTGGATTTAGATTTGTAATTACTCAATATAAATAATTAAAAATAAATACCAGTTTCTAAAGTTGGCCCAGGAATAACGTTTTGGCTTGCAAACACACTCTTGATGGCTAAATCAGGATAGTACATTCTAAAAGAAGCATAATTCAACATTAGAAATCATATATTACGAAAAACGGATAAAGGAAGAGATAGTGCTTACTCTCTTTTCTTTCCTTTGCGCTTAACAGTAGTTTTGAGCACAGTCGATATCGCATTTAACAACGACTTCTGTGGCAGCAAATGTACGCCGCCCAATTCCTGATCCAGTCTTTTCACTAGTTCTTCAACCATTAACTGTTGGCCAGGGGCTTGCTGAACTACATCACCTAGCGTTTTCTCCAGCTTCTCTTTGAAAAGTCTGAATGAAGGTTTCACTGTGAAACAAAGAAGTCAACGGTTCACTTGTCAGAGCTCAACTTGTTGCAGATGTAAATCAACGGTTTATAATCAAAGTTAACTGACATCTAAATGAGCTTTCCGTAACGTTTTGTTCCTCCAGGTGTAATAATAGTGCTTCTGATAGAGGATCCCACAGAACAGCCAATGTCTTCTGCTTCTTCTTCGACTTCTACGTCGACTGTACATGCCGGTGCTTCGACCACGCTACTTGTCGTGATTTTTTTGACTGTTGATCTTAACCATTTGAATTTGAATTCTTTTTCTTCTATTGCTGCTTTCTGTGCCGGATTCCCTTTGTGAAACCCATAGTTTTCGTGGCAGACAATAGTGCTTTAACGCGAGACTTTTATTCTCCTAGCAGCACATAGTCGGTTAAATAGTCGTCTTTGGTAAAACCTAGTAAAAATTTACAACAGCTATAATACTAATTGACATTAAAATAACAGTTAAGCGTGTGATTTCTTACATTATTGTGGTTTTTCTTGGAATTCGGCCACCATTCTTGTTTCTTCCATGTGTTCTCTTTTAACCGCTGACCACAATTTGTTTATCACGTGATCACATGCGATTTAATCATGTTTCCGGTAAACCGGGAGGGGCCAATGTCACTGCGATCACAATTCTAACAATGTTTATAATGAACTAACTTAAATGTCAAAGTTTCTATTAATTATGACAGTCTCATTAATGTTCTTCTAAGTTCTTCTTCAAATCAGCTGCGGCATCTTCAGGATTGTAATGCACCGGAACTAACAGTGCAAGACAATGTACACGACAATGTCTCTTGCGCCACTGTAATGCTGAACTTTCTCACCAACTTTGTAAGCTTTGTAACGAACAGTGACTTGGCGCACTTTCCCATCATTACTTGGGAACACTTCTTTCACCTCTCCTAACCGGTACTTGCCGCATAGAGTGTTCTTGTCTGCAATTATGACTACATCTCCTGGTTGAAGGTTACGCTGAGCTGTGTTCCGTTTTCTCTGTACTACCAATGTCGGAGCATAAAGTTCTGTCCATCTCTTCCAAAACTCATCTGTTAAGGCTTGAACAATACGATAGCGTGTGTTGATGCTAGATCCCTGTGGTTGCCATCCGCGAGGATTAACTGCAGTGCCACGTCTAAGCAACAAGCTGTTTGGGGTCAAAATGTTAAATTCTGAATCAGCATTTGGTAGAGAACCAATGGGACATTCGTTCAGAAGATTTGCTACTTCACTGCATAACATTTGAAATTCAGGAACTTATAATTGTTGATTGTGCACAGCAAAATGAATGGCGCGCTTTGCACTCTTCACGAGGGATTCGACGGCACCTTCATACCAAGGACTGTCTGTCGGTCCAAACACCCAAGTCGTACCCTTGTCGGCACTATTTCTTTGTAAAACGTCTGTGTCAATCTTCTGCCAAGCCTCCTTCAGCTCTCGTTCTGCCCCTATTAACTGTGAGCCTTGATCACTGTAGATTATCTCTGGCCAACCACGTAGGCTTGCGAATCTACTCAATGCCATCAAAAACGAACTGGTATCGTAGCCAAACACTGCCTCTATGTGGACTGCTCTCATTGTTAGATCGGTGAAAATCACGCCATAAGCCTTGCCACTGGTTCTTTTTTTGTACTTCACCACGTACCGCGTAAGGACTAAACAAATCAAGCATCACGTTGTTGAATGCTGGGGCAGGTTTGAGTTGTACATCAGGCAATGGACCCATTTCTTGCTCAAGAAAGGTGGCCTCGCGTAACTTGCACATCTGACAATTCTTTCTGACTGAACTAGCTAATTTGCTTCCATGCGGCACCCAGTACCATTGTCTAAACCGCGCAAGAGTTGCATCTCTTCCTCTGTGGCCCTCATGGTGAGCGCGTACCATGAATAGACGTGTTCCAGGATGGCAAGTAGGTAACAACTTCTGTAGTGTTGAATCTTTTGTCATGACATTGTACTTTCGTAGCCGTCGTCCAACCACCCAGAATCCGTTCTCATCTAGCACAGGTTTCAATCTGTTGTAACAACCGTTTTCTTTGCAGCTCACTGTAGATGGACTTCTGAATGTCCTTTACAATGAAATTCTCAGCTTCTACCAAGTCTTGTGCAGAAATACTTGAACTCTTTCCACCAGTAAAAGACTTCTTCCTTGCAATTACTTTGTAATCTTGCTATGACCCATAGGAGACAATCTATGCTGCTAAACCTCTTGTAGTTGATGAGTGAGGTATGTGGCTTTGCTTCAGCTGTAGCAGTGTTACAAGGCTTCTTCTCGCCAGGTAATG
>JALIZF010000567.1:0-29057 GCA_029948255.1 Telmatactis stephensoni | reverse complement strand
AGTATCATCGGCATATTGAAAACAAGTTGCTTGAGGACCAATGTTATCTTGTAGATCTGCCACATATAGGTTGAAAATCATCGGACCATCAGACCTTACATCTGACTTTGTGGAAAAATTGATCACGTGATTTATCACGTGCCTGTCAATTTGGAATATTTAGTTCAAAATGAGGTTGAAAGCAAATTAATGCAACCAATTTTGCGTTTAAAAAGCTTAAGGCATTAAAATCTAACAATTTTTGCTTGGAAAACTTGTCCTTAATTTGTCTTGGGAGAGATATTTACGAAAACAGGTCACGTGACCACTTTTTCTTGTCTTTCTTCATAACTAAAATTATGGGACAACTTTCCCCGAACGCTATCTTTTTTCGTTAGTTGTCCTTAACACTAGCTGTAACAAAAAATTTATTTAGACGTAAAGGCATTTTATATTGCTCGTTTAAAAAAAACCCGAAATTTCATAGCTCCAGGTCACGTGACCACTTGATGTCAGAAATTTTGATACTAAGATATCTCAAATATCTAATATAACCCTATGGCCAATAGCAAAACTATAGCCAAGAACCGTGATGGATAATGAAATTAAAGGTGATCGTTTTCAAATACGGTTCCATGACCCAGTTCAGACCCAGGCCTTAACATACTTGAGAATTGAGCTAAATCCGAACCGCAGTTAAGAAAAATCGAAAATCCGACAACCAGGGCTATAAAAAAATGACCTAGCCCGATTACTTTCCGTATTCATTGAATTCGGAAAGCTTCAACCAGACGTCCCCAAGGGATTTGACAAGCTTAAATTAGCATTAGAATCGAGCTGAGTTTAAAACACTAAAACAAACGCAAATTTCACTCAGGTGTATACATAGCACAGTTGTCTAAGGCGCTGCCCGTAATGGTCCAGGGGCCGGGTTTCTTGCCTCCCTCACTGGTCTATTGACTAAGGCAAGTGTTCTATGCATTCATCCGGTTAGTTTGAGCAGATAAGGCCGGTTCTGCTCCAGCTAACTGCATTTTTTTTTCGCCAGGCAATCATTTAGAGCAGCGCGTAAAAAGCACTTAAAGCTAAACATATGTAAGTGCGGGTTCAAATCCTGCAAGGAATATTAAATTTTTTTTCGCCTTGTTATGTAGTAAATATTATTTTTTCATCTTCCTGTATGCTTTTTTCTGGTTTTGAAGCGTTTTAACTCAAGTATGTTAAGGCAAGGAATTTTGCTTCAACAGAAAAATTAACTTAAATAGTTTTAATGATGAGCAAGCATGATCATATTTTGCCTTATGGGATATTTCATTGAACTTAACATTTTAAGGTATTTTTTGTGACCATCGACGTGTCACGTGACATATGACGTCATAAATTACATTTTTCAAAATGGGCCAATGGGGAAAAAAGGAGGTGAATTTTTTTTTGCTGTTTTAGTATCCTACTAATGTGCTCTTTATAAAACTGCCTTCATCGCTGGTCCACCTCTCTTGTACGAAGAGATAATATGGAAGACAGGTCACGTGACCTCATACTTTAGCTTATATCCCCTAAAACAAGAGAGATGGACCAGCGATGAAGGCAGTTTTGTAGAGAACACATTAATAGCATACTAAAACAGCAAAAAGTGTTTCGCTTCCTCTTTTCCCCATTGGCCCATTTTGAAAAAGGTAATTTGTGACGTCATAGGTCACGTGACACCTCGATAATCATAAAACATACCCTAAAATGTTAAGTTCAATGAAATATCCCATAATGCAAAATATGATCATGCTTGCTTGTCAATAAAGCTAGTTAAGGCAAAAAATAACTTTTTATCGTTTGTATCAAAAGTCCTTGCCTTAACATACTTGAGAAGCTGTTTTTTATTTTTATATAGCAAGAACTATATCTATAACTATATAAGCTTGCAAGAATTTGTTTCTTTATTTTAATTCAATTCACGAATCGAAGCTGGACAACAACATGACAGTTACCAAGATGAATTCTGCGATCTTCGATTCAGGGTGAAAATGACGTATTTTGTGAAGTGCTAAAGTGACGTGTGACGCATGTAAATTCTGACCATGAATAGGCCAATAATCTCCCCTAAATCAAGCAGCACCATCAAATTGAACTTCAAAAAATGAAAGAGCACCTCGATATTAGTTTTTAAAACCGTGAAAAAAACGCTTTTTTGTCTCGATCACTTATTCATGTGACTTTTTCGTTAGGATCTACTGAAATACCAATCACTCCATTAAGGCCCAGTGGCTAAAAGATAAAACAACTTTCCAATTAAGGTAATTCCTCTGTTTTGCACCGCGCACGCCTATTGCGCATGGTTCAAAAAGCATAAATCGCGACTTTACGAGCATTTTCTTTCAAGGTATAATCAAAAAGGATACAAAACTCGATTTTGGAAATTTTTCTAATCTTTGGTAAGTAAGATCGAAACCAGACCACAGCGGTGAGAGGCGACACTTTTTGGCTGCCCGGCAGGGTGTCATAAATATATTGGGTTTCCTGTTTAGATGATTAGACAATCTATGATGTCATCAATACAATAGGTAATTAACTATTCACTGAGCATGCTCGTAGTATTTCGAGCTGTGTGAACCAACATCCCACATGGCTGGGTGACGTCCAGCACCATATTCATTTTTCTAGTGGGAACTTTGACCAGCATCCAGTTCACCGTGCTGATGAGGCCCAACAAGGCCGAAACAGCTGTCCACGGTTTCTGGTCACTGGTCACACTTTTATAATTAACTATCAATTAGAGTGTAATTAACATCAATCAGTGAACAGTAAACCTTCAGTCTTGGAAACCCCAGAAACGTCTTCTGCCTGTTCTGTTCCATCTAAGGGTTTTTAAGACAGTCAAACGAGCCAAAACTTAAATCAACTTGCGATGCCGGATATTTAAGCACGTTCAAACTGCTGTCGCAAGTCCTCGCAAGTTGATGCAAGTAGACGCAAGTTGATGCAAGTTGGTGTTCAAACGAAGATGCAAGTCCGCGCAAGTCAAAACTTAAATCCATGACTGATTTCATAAATGTGTTCAACCGATGACTGCAAACTAGAAAACTCCGAAAGAAAAGCCTTCAAAGCAATGCCAAAACATTTATACGATACAAAAACTGCTCTTTCTTAATACCTACATATCAAAAGATCGATAAAAATGTGAAAATTGCATAAAACTTACGTTTACAGATGAAAAATGTTTTTCAAACGGTGAGACGCTACGCTACAGCTGAACTTTTCTGACAAACTAGTCTTGTGCTGCGAATGTAGAAAATCCTCGAAGTTCATTCTGAGATGATTCTCTTGTACAATAACAGTAAAATAGAGTGCATTTTGGGGTGGTTCCACCATCATTCTCATTTGCTGGCTATTTTGGGGTACTTGCTGTTGAATGGCTTGCCGCGCGCTTAACAAAATTGTCCCAAAATCGTCTTTGTTTAATTTTTCGTGCCCGCTATGGGATTCAAGGAAAATTCATTTCCCGACTCGAGAATTCCACCTTCGTCTGAAATCAATGAAATTTCTCCAAATATTTGCTTTCATCATTGCCAATCTCCTTACATAATAATAATAATAATAATAATAATAATGGCTTTATTCAATAAATTCCACTAGGTGGCTCTTCTTCTATTGAAACCTACAATTAACTAATATATAAAAGACAATAAAAGAAAACTATATGAAATAAATGAAATAAATTTGTGTACATATGTAAATTCTATTCGGAACAAAATAATTAAAGTTTAGTAAACTTTGATATTACTTCATTTGACTTATAACTTCAATATTACTTATTAACTTATAGCTTCAAAATTATTACTTATTTACTGTGAAACGCTGTTTTAAAAAGGTTTTCACTTTAGAGCTAAATAAATTAGGGTTTGATATAACTTTAATATTATTAGGTAATGTATTGAAAAGTTCTGATGAAATGTCTTGGAAGCTTCCCTTTTCTCCAGGTCTGACCAAATTCAAAGTGGTACTTGAACGCAAGGTTCGAGATGGCTTGTAAACTTCAATTGAAACGTGATTCGGCCAATGCTTTGAGTAGATAGCTTTATGCGTAACTTTCAATAGGTTGAAGTCTCTGCGTTCACGCATTGGAAGCCAACCAAGCTTTAATATTGTTTCAATGGAGTTCACGTACTTTCCAGTTACGAAGCTGGCTGATGAGAATTGAATTTTCTCCAACCTTTTTAAAAGATAGTCAGGTAAAGGATTGAAGACCAGATAACCATAGTCCATTTTTGACAAAATAAGCTGCTCAGCCAATTGCTTTCTCAGGTGAAAGGGAGTAAAGTTCTTTATCTTCTTAAGAGTGGCCAGGGTGCTGTAGCAGGTGCATGACAAATATTTTATGTGGTCATTCCACGTAAGGTTTTCATTAATTTGCAAACCAAGCAATTTTGTAGTTTGAATGCGTTCCAACGGCTTTCCATCCACCATTAGGCTAGTTTGATGTGAGGATATAGAATGACATGCAGACAGCTGTTGAGTGGATAGAACCATACATTTTGTTTTGGTTGCATTGAGAGCTAAGTTGGAATCACTGGACCATTCTGTAAGTCGACTTAAGGTAGTATTCATCTCCGTTTCACAGTGTTGTAGGTCAGCGTACTTACAGTGCTTATAGATAGTAGTATCATCGGCATATTGAAAACAAGTTGCTTGAGGACCAATGTTATCTTGTAGATCTGCCACATATAGGTTGAAAATCATCGGACCATCAGACCTTACATCTGACTTTGTGGAAAAATTGATCACGTGATTTATCACGTGCCTGTCAATTTGGAATATTTAGTTCAAAATGAGGTTGAAAGCAAATTAATGCAACCAATTTTGCGTTTAAAAAGCTTAAGGCATTAAAATCTAACAATTTTTGCTTGGAAAACTTGTCCTTAATTTGTCTTGGGAGAGATATTTACGAAAACAGGTCACGTGACCACTTTTTCTTGTCTTTCTTCATAACTAAAATTATGGGACAACTTTCCCCGAACGCTATCTTTTTTCGTTAGTTGTCCTTAACACTAGCTGTAACAAAAAATTTATTTAGACGTAAAGGCATTTTATATTGCTCGTTTAAAAAAAACCCGAAATTTCATAGCTCCAGGTCACGTGACCACTTGATGTCAGAAATTTTGATACTAAGATATCTCAAATATCTAATATAACCCTATGGCCAATAGCAAAACTATAGCCAAGAACCGTGATGGATAATGAAATTAAAGGTGATCGTTTTCAAATACGGTTCCATGACCCAGTTCAGACCCAGGCCTTAACATACTTGAGAATTGAGCTAAATCCGAACCGCAGTTAAGAAAAATCGAAAATCCGACAACCAGGGCTATAAAAAAATGACCTAGCCCGATTACTTTCCGTATTCATTGAATTCGGAAAGCTTCAACCAGACGTCCCCAAGGGATTTGACAAGCTTAAATTAGCATTAGAATCGAGCTGAGTTTAAAACACTAAAACAAACGCAAATTTCACTCAGGTGTATACATAGCACAGTTGTCTAAGGCGCTGCCCGTAATGGTCCAGGGGCCGGGTTTCTTGCCTCCCTCACTGGTCTATTGACTAAGGCAAGTGTTCTATGCATTCATCCGGTTAGTTTGAGCAGATAAGGCCGGTTCTGCTCCAGCTAACTGCATTTTTTTTTCGCCAGGCAATCATTTAGAGCAGCGCGTAAAAAGCACTTAAAGCTAAACATATGTAAGTGCGGGTTCAAATCCTGCAAGGAATATTAAATTTTTTTTCGCCTTGTTATGTAGTAAATATTATTTTTTCATCTTCCTGTATGCTTTTTTCTGGTTTTGAAGCGTTTTAACTCAAGTATGTTAAGGCAAGGAATTTTGCTTCAACAGAAAAATTAACTTAAATAGTTTTAATGATGAGCAAGCATGATCATATTTTGCCTTATGGGATATTTCATTGAACTTAACATTTTAAGGTATTTTTTGTGACCATCGACGTGTCACGTGACATATGACGTCATAAATTACATTTTTCAAAATGGGCCAATGGGGAAAAAAGGAGGTGAATTTTTTTTGCTGTTTTAGTATCCTACTAATGTGCTCTTTATAAAACTGCCTTCATCGCTGGTCCACCTCTCTTGTACGAAGAGATAATATGGAAGACAGGTCACGTGACCTCATACTTTAGCTTATATCCCCTAAAACAAGAGAGATGGACCAGCGATGAAGGCAGTTTTGTAGAGAACACATTAATAGCATACTAAAACAGCAAAAAGTGTTTCGCTTCCTCTTTTCCCCACTGGCCCATTTTGAAAAAGGTAATTTGTGACGTCATAGGTCACGTGACACCTCGATAATCATAAAACATACCCTAAAATGTTAAGTTCAATGAAATATCCCATAATGCAAAATATGATCATGCTTGCTTGTCAATAAAGCTAGCAGCAGTAAGGGTTTGGCTCGATCGCACCTCGTAATTCACAGGCCCTGCCTGCGTAGATCTAGGGGTGTCCACATCGGGGATTCTCTGCACCGTTCTGGGCGTTTTTTGGCAAAATGGATTAAAATGCAGATCGGCTATTGAGAATATAAAAAAATATATCTATATATATATGGACGTGGTTGACTGGCTATTAAAACGCGACTTAGACGGCTCTTTGCCAACCATTGCCTCTGAAGAAATCGCGCGTCTCAGACGCAGCGTCATCGATAACACAGATGCAGATATTGTTTTTACGACGTTTATAGAAAAAGATACAGATGCTTCGATGACCGATGAGCGCGCGGAGGAAATTATCAATGGGCTGCCTGACGGGGATTTTCGTCTTCAATTGGCCTTTATAAAACACGACGGCCGTCATTGGGTCATCGAAAAGGGGCGAAATCCCATTAGGGACAGTAATAGAAAAGATCTATTTATTTTAAATAAAAATACCAGGCCCGGCGCGTTAGGTGGGCATTGACTTCTTTGTATTACGACGAGGCTTATCCGGTTACCTGTTGTGATTTACGAGGGTTATAAACTTAAAAGAGCCAGATGCGTAAAAAGCTAGCAGCCGATGAGGCATCCCGGTAACTGTGTGGCTAAACTTATTAGAGAGTATTTCACGGATTCGACTAAAGGGCGGCGATGTTTGACTGACGAGCGTAAGAAAGGCGATAAGGACAGTGGGAATGGAATACAAAAAGGTCGGGCTGGTACTATAGAGGCGATTATGAAATTAGAAGTGGCCATAAAAAGGAAAATAGCCTGTGTTAGACTATTATGGGCGGATTTATCTATCCCGGCACTACATAAGTATAACGGAGGCTGGACCGGCGATCAAGATTTATCAGCATAATGGTCATGCGTGGCGAGATGTGAGATTTCCAAGGAAAAAGAGAGTCGAGGTGTATAAAGAGGTGAATCCACTAGTGGACAGGAATTTGACTATTGACGGCAATATTCTTTGTGACGGCAGCTGATTTTATTAAAGAGAATTCTATATGGCTGTTAGATGCGGAGGGAACGCAGTTTATTACGCAAGGATGGGACGCTTTATCGGCCGCAGGTGGAGGATGAAAAAATAAAGAAGGCCTGTGAGATATTGGGCGAGGATTTTAGAGAAGAAGTATTTTGTAGTAGTTCTTTGGACTTTGTAGCGGCCAGAAAAAGAAATCATTGGAAGCCGACGCCGAAAGAGTTGCCGGAGATTGCGTTGGCGTGCGTTAGAACATGGACATGGCGGACTGTGGAATATGGAGTATAAAAAAGAAGATTATGTGTCGCTGGACATGAAGCATTGTTATCCGGCCAGCTTTAAGGGACTCGGGGATGCGGCGCCTTATTATCAGCGGTATGGACATCCGGATTCTCAGTTCTTTAGGGTGGCTTGGATGGGCGTTATGAGGCGCCGGCGAATGGGTTTGTGAAGTTGACGACGTGGAAGTTTAAAGAGGTCTTACATCCTATTATTTACGCGTGGTATGGTAAGCATATAGAAGAAAAAGGTTGGTTACCGGTGCCGTTGCTTAAAGTTCTTTGAAGGAAAATGGTCCTTTTAGGAGTATACGGCGCACTGAGGCCGATTCTTTGTCATGGTGATAAGACGCAGTGGCTGCCGGAAGAGCAATCATGCGGCGAGGATTGTTATCGGCAAAGTTTACGCAAGGGGCCAGAGGCGGGAGAAAAAGCATATGCAACGGCGGCTTGGTAACGGATGATGAAGAAGTTGAACTTTCTCATTAAAAAGGCGCATGAGGAAAATACTATGGTGCGGGTAGAAGAGTTTAGTGAGTGGCAAAGTGTTGTGTTATTATCACGATTATAAGGCGCAGTATTATCATTTAAGGGCGTCTATGCTGTCGTATGCTCATATTAAATCTTTTGAACGATGCTGCTGAGGTTTGATAAGGATGATAGTACCCAGGGTGGCCACGGATAGTTTGTATATTAGGCCGGAAGGTGTTAGAGAAAGATGAAAATGTATTATGTCAAAGATGAGATGGCCGAAGAGCTGGGCAATGGCGGATCAAAAATGAAGAGATGAGGACGTGGCGAGAAAGGGTGAAATACTGCGGTAATCATAAAGAGGGCAACAGAGAGGCGACGCAGGAAATATGGCCTAGCGTCAAAGATCCTATAAGCTATAAGAGGTTTTCGTATCTTTATGGGGCCGGCGGAAGTGGGAAGACGACGAGAGTGCTGAATTTGTTTCCGAAGGTCAAAGTGTTGACGCCGACGCATCGGTTAGAAAGGGAATTGGTGGCGCAGGGGCATGATGCGCAAACTTATCATAGCTTTTTCCGTTATAATGGCGAAAAGTGGGTGCCTGAGGCTATAAAAGAGATCCCGCCGGTTATTCTTTGGGACGAGATTTGTACGGTGCCGCTGCCGATGCTGAAGGAGTTTGTAGAGTTCTTAGAGGGGAAAACGCAGGTGATCTTTGCTGGCGATCCGTGTCAGCCGCCGCCCATCGCCGGAGAAATGCCGCACTGGTGGCTTAAGGCGTTTTGTTACCATGAAGAAACACAGGCCGATTATAGAAGTAAAGATGAGCAGATAAAGAAGTTTAAAAGGGCATTGAGAGGTTTAACCGATGTTGAGCAGTGTAAATGTATGAGGAAAAATATGAAGGCGCGGGATTATGAGGTGTTTTTGCAGGAGTGGCGGCCGACGGATTTGGTGCTTAGTAGTAAAAGGGCGGTGCAGGCGAGGATTGAAAAAGATCTGTTAAGGCGGCATCGGGAAAGGTTTACTTCGCATTTGGTGCCGGTGTCTTATAGGCCACGCGATACAAGACAAAAAAAATCAATTACGGTGCCTTATACGCAGGTGATCTTAGAAAATGCCGTCAAACACGATATAGCGTGGGTGCCGCTGGCGTTGGTGGATAAAATTATGAAACATCCAGATTGGCGGCTGGGCTATTGTATGACCGTCCACAGCGCGCAGGGCTTGACTATTAAAGAAAACCTGTGGATTATTGATCAGCGGCTGTGCTGGAGCAATCTTATTTACACTGCAGTTAGCAGGTTGAATACTACAAACAACTAAAAAGAGCGTGGGTCCCGCATTACGGTACGATAACACTCCGCCTGAAGTGGCTAAAGCAAATATACTTAAGAAACTTACAAAGGTATAAGAGAAAATTGATGAGGAAAAAAATAAGGTATTTGACTTAACGGTCGATGATGTTTATAAACCCAACGCAAGGTGTGCTAAGTGTAACATACCGCTACTCTGGGATTTTGAACCTAAACGACGATCAGCAATTTTCTGTGGACCGTTTAAATAATAAGAAAGGTCACTCTGTAGGTAATATACGTTTGACGTGCTTAGAGTGTAATCAGGCGCGTGGTGCAGCACTACTCTGAATCCTTGGGGAACTATGAGCAGCTCTTCTTTAACAAATCCACGGCTTGGACCATCTGTTAAGTAATACAACACAGGCTGTCCTTCTTTTGTGACGGACTTTGAGATCTGATAAGTTTTCAAAGACCAATTAGGATCCGTAGCTCTTTTGGATCCTCCTTCCAATTCCCCAGGCTGATAGAGATATCTGAACCGTGACGTCACCTGGAATTTTTTTTCTTTCATTCCTACTGCTCTTGAACTCCTAACGTAGGATTTGTGTTCGACGTGTTTCTTTTTTATGGCATCCTTAGGTTTCATTCCCGTTGCCCTTGTTTCCTCATTATTTAAAGCCTTAATGACCTCTGGAAGTCTCTGCACCCACTCCCTGTTGCTTTTGGATGGATCTGCTAATTCTTTCCAATACTGATATCCAAACAACCGTTCCGCTAGGGTGCGATTAAATCTTTCAACGAGGCTTTGACCCCTGTGGTACTCTGCTTCAGCTCTCCTGATCTTAGTATCGTGGTCTTTCAGCGTTTTAGTGACAGGCGCCCATGAACTCTGTCCCCGCATCCACTTGCAGCAGCTTAGGCCATTTCAAAACGCGCTTATAAATCTTACTTAGCGCTTCCGCGACTTCTCCTGAATCCTTACTGGTTATGGGCTCAGCGTCCTTGTATCTGCTGGCGATATCCACGACAGTCAAGGCATATTTGTAAGTTTTTCTCTTTACCTTATCGTGCGGCAAAAAAAGTAAATCTGCCTGATGAACTTCGTTTGGAGTATTCACGGTAAAGCTGGGTCTAGGAATGTATTTAGGAACGGGAAGATAAACCTGCCAAAGGGTTTGTTTTTTTAACCAGTTCTTCGCTGTGTCTTCAGAGACTCTAGCCGCTACAGCAAGTTTCTTAATAGCCGAGGCTCCTCGCCAATAGCCTTCGGGTCCATAATAAATCCTCTTAAGTTTGTCTTCGACGCGGGGCATTATATTTATAAAAACAAGGCCATCAAGTTCGACGTAAAAACAGAAACCTCTCCACTGGCCACTGCGATTTGGACTCGAATAGTTTGCGGATCCAGGATGGGGAGTTGGGCGGAGAACATACCTGTTTGTTTTATTGGGTAAATAGGGATTGTTCCGACAGTGCTTTCGCCTGTTATTCGAATGCTGGCTTGTCCTTTTAAATCGATGTTTAGGTTACAAAAAAGAATGCCGCTTTTAAAACCCGCGGCGTTTATTTTTAGATTTTTGATGTCCGTCCAAAGCGGGCTATTATATTTGCCTCCGTCTGTGGGGTTTTGTTTAACTATTAATTGAGTTGCCGGAATCAGATAGGGGTTCATTATATAAATTCCAAGACAAGACTAATTTGGCGCCTGTTAAAATCGACAACCTTTCCATCGACTTTGACGGTGATATTTACTTCTGTCACCAAGTCGCAAATATCATAGTCCAAAGAAATGGGGCGATATTCTACTAGGTCAAACGGATTTCCTTTGGGCGGGAATTTAGCCATCACATTCGAACGACTGCCATTTTCATATGTATAAACTAAGTCACAATGGATTTCATAATTAGAAGGGACATTCCAATGAAATGTGTCGATATTTTGACCGGCCAGCGTCACCACTTTATAACCGATCAGGTCTTTAATGCGCTGATTCAGTGTGGTGCTTTTGTCGTGGGTCAGTTTCCATTCATGGGGCAATCCCGTCGTTAAAGAGACATCGTGTTTGGCGAGTTCTTTGGCCAGCGTCTGCGGTTTATAATGCGAATCAGGAATTTTATGAGCGGTTCCTTGTTTTGTCACCTCGCCGCCAATTAAATTATACCAAGAATTGTACAAAGAGCAACTTATGAGCCGAACCTTGTGAGCTTTGATCGGCGGGTTGAAATAAGTTATAAAAGGATTCTGGTCACTGTTCAAAAAGACGATCATATATAATAGGCCACGGCGCCTCCGATGGCCAGGCCTGAAATGCCTAGAAACATTAATTCATTATTTTTTTGCCTTTTAGAAGGTGTGTAATAATCTTTAAACTGCGGCGGCTTTTTCAGAGCAAAGTGAGGATGCGTCTGTGCGTAGAGCTTAAAGGCGTAATCGGTGTTTTGGAAATTCTTATCGGCCTGCATTTTATCGCGGTAATTTTCATCTAACCAGTCGCGGTAGGCTTGTCTTTTTTTATTATAGGCGGCGAGGGCATTTTCATAGGCTTCCATGGCCAGATCGTGGCGTTTTCTTTCGGCGGCTAATTCATTTTTACTGTCGCCGTGAATCAGTTTGTCTAAATAGCGGCCGCCGTAGTTGGCGCCTGTAAAGGCTAAGGCTGCGGCGATGCTTCCGGCGATGACACTAACCATTATATATTAAAAATTAGATACTATTGGGCAGGTATTTTTCTTTGATCAGGTAATCTCTCAAAGCGATGCTGCCGGCGACGGCGGCGGTCATTTTAACGTAATTCATCACGCTGCTGCTGGGGTCGCCAGTGAAGGTTTCTTTTAGGGCCTTTTTGCCGACCCAGCCAACGGCGGCGACGAGAGAAGTAAGTACGGCGGCTTCTTCAGCGGTCTTCATCAATGTAGAGGGCATTCTATATTAACTGCAAAGAGAATTTTATTCCATCTCGGGGATCTTAGAGCGCTTTTTTTCTTTAGGTTCATGGTGTATTACGGGCTCAAGATGCACGGCGGGCTTCTGTGATTTCCACTGTAGGTATAAGCTGCCCATGGCCACTAAAAGGCCAAGGCCGCCGATGACGTAGCCCGGATTGATATCCCAGCCGTCACTAGATTCCGAAGAAGGGTCTTTTTTGGCTTTATTCTTTTTATTCAGCTCGGCCAGCTTTTTTCCCGCCGCTACTCTGCCGGGCGCCTTTGGCTTGGTGATCTTTTGTTCGGCCGCGGCGGGGGTAGTAGTATCTTCTTTCTGCTCGGTGTCACTCATATATTAAGGACTTGACGACTTATCAAGTAACTTGAAAATGACTTATGGTGACTTGATTAAGTTGTTGACTCGACTTGATCAAGTTCTTGTGGCGGACTTGCGGTGACTTGCGGCTGACTTAGTCGTGACTTCTTGAAGTCGCTCCAAGACGTCGTAAGTTCTTGTAAGTCGATGTGCTGCGCTATGTGAAGTGCTCCGCTGGCCAACGCCATTAACTTGCCGCATTTTAAAGACAACCAGCCACAAGTGATCTTAAGTTCTTGGGCGATGATATAGTCCTCACTTAAGTCTTTTTGTAATTGCTGGACGTCGTCTATGGGCAGTGCAAGTCCAAGTAGTTTAGTGGCCAGCTTTATAGCGCTGTCGGCGACGGCGTCTGTGGTTTTACTGGCAAGTGCCACTTCATAGCGCTTATAGAACTTCTTCACATCGGCTTCAGACAGCTGATTGACTTGTTCATGCGTCAGTTCTTTGCCGATCATTTCTTTACATTTGCCGCTGCTGACTAAAACATTAAGCTGTTCTTTCAGTTGATCATCACCCAGCTGTGTGGGCGGCTCATCTAATAGCTCTTCGATGTTCATGTATATTAGAAAAATCATAGATTTTTCACGCTGTAAGGATATCTTAGGGAAAAAATCATTTTAGAATACTGATTGACTTTTAAATGCCGCATATGTTCTTGTAGCTGCTCTTTGGTTATTTCGCCGCCATAGTCGCTAAGGATGGTTTCTAGGTCGCTTTTGCTGGGCGTGTAAAAGACTACTAAAGAGCCGATATTTTCTCTAAAGGGCTTACTGACGCTGGTCAGCTGCTGCGAGAGTAACCATACGGAAATATTATCATGGCGCCCGGAAAAGGCCAGTTTTACTAGCTCTGAAGTACGTTTTTTTACATCATCGCCGCAGGCAATATCATCTAGAATAAGTAACGTTTGCGTCTCGGTGATGTGCCCCCACTGCCGATGCCAAAATTTTAAATGCGTTGAGAGTTCATTGGGGTCTAAGATGTCTACAAAAAAATCATCATCTTCTTTGCCCACGTTTTCCCAGGTCTTATTGTTAACGTAGGTGGGGCAAAGTAAAACAATGTAATCGAACTTGTATCTAAAAGGGCCTAATAACTGCTCGACCACGAATTTAGTCTTGCCGCAGCCGGTCGGGCCTACGATGAGGGCGTTACAAGGAATATGTTCTGGGTTCATTATATCTTAAAAATCTATGGCTTTTTAATATAGATATGAGCGTAGAAAGTATACAAAAGGCCGTCGAATTTATGCGCGAAAAAAAGAGTCTGGAAGAAGAAGTAATGGCGCTGAGGGCCGAGGTAGAGCGGCTCAAAGAAGAGTTGGCGGCCAATAAAACGGCCGAACGGTTCTCGGCCTTAGTGACCTTAGCTATGTGGGGTAAAGAAGCCGTCGTCGACTTTATGAGGCTTCCGATGTAGTATATATGAATCCTTACAGCCCGGGAGCAGATTGTGTTTATGCGGCTTTAGATACCGAAGCAGATTATAATCTGGGGTCTTGGCAAAATGTGGCCGGATTGAGCGTGGATGTGAATTATCCCGGCCGAAAATTGATTCTTTGTAGTATTTGTATTAGTACCGAGAGCCATGTGAATGCGGGATTTCAATTTGTGGATCACGACGGGAAACCCTTTCTACCTATGCGCGCTAAGACGAATAAACGAGAGCCGGCCCATTTTTCATTTGAACCGCCGATCAACTCTACAGAGAATTTAAGCGTCGTCACGTTTCATATGGTGGCCGAAGTGAAGAAAAAAGTCCAGCTTCAAGTGCGGGCCGATGACTCGGGCAAACTTCGCGTCAATGGAATTGCCGACAAGAGAGATAGGCCTTATAATCACATGACCATTAGCACTCTGACGGTTCTTTCACTATAAAAATCTGTGATTTTTAAAATATAATGGAAAATCCCTATTCCACAACTCAAGAGGTGAGTTATTACTTAGCTGAAAAAGAATATTTTGAAAAAGATGAGTGGATGGATATTGATGGGTTTTTTGTAGATGTTGAAGGCTATTATATCATTCTTTGCTCGGTTAGTATTAACACCGGCAATGGCGCCAATGTGGGCTTTAGTCTTGTCGACAGTGGGAATCGGCCCATAATACCCTTCAGAACCACCACAAACAAAAGGTTGCCAGTTCATTTTTCTTATGAGCCATGTACTGTGAGCGGGGAAGATTTGACACCTGTGACTTTTCACTTAGTGGCCCATTGCAAAGGGCTGGTAAAGCTTCGCCTTATGTCAAGCGATGGCGGCACTCGACTCAATGGTACGTTTCATGGCGGAAAACCTGCGGCGGACAAGATCTACAGCCACAAACCCATCAGCGTTATGAGCGCCATCCCACTTTGTGGAGCAATAAAACAAAAAAATAATACTATGGCGCCACAGCCCATCGGCAGGGCCGCCTTACCACGGGTCGAAGAAGAGGATAAAAAACCCGCACCCAAACACCCCGGCAAAAAGCCCAAAGGACGCACATCAAGGCTTTAGATATATGGACTGCTTAACGTCGTCGCCGTCGAGTGATTGTGTCATCGCCCCAGAAGAAGAGAAGAAAATGCGCTGTTTGCACTGTAATGAAATCTACAGAGAAGCAGAGTTTGTGGGCCACCGCTGTACGGCCGATCTAAAGGCCCGCCGCACTAAAGATGATGGCATCTATCAGGGCGCCGATTAGAATACGAAAAAAAATGATGCCGCTGCCGATAACAATGGTATAATTGTAAAACTGGGGGGCAAGTTAAAAACAACAAAGGTAGGGTATGTGGTATAATTCCTTTTATGCCTTAGGAAAAAAATATGACGGCGCATTGTTGTTATTATAGGGTCACTGTGGTATAAATGCAAAACTGGGGGGCAAGTTAAAAACAACAAAGGTAGGGTATGTGGTATAATTACACTTCTAAGGCGGATATAATATTACTCTTCTAAAGATAAAATACTTATTCCTTAAGAAAGATATTACTCTTCTAAGGCGCTATAGAAGTGTAATTATACCACATACCCTACCTTTGTTGTTTTTAACCCGCACCCCAGTTTTACAATTATACCATTGTTTTTAATATCGCCCTTTGAGCCATTGTCCCAATTCTTTTATCCGCTCTTTATTGGCCGCCTCAAACTCCTCTTCGCACTTTTGCTCCAGCGCGTCATAATAGTTTTCTACCTCCGTATTATAATCGGGCACGCCGCCGCAGACATTATGCGCCATGTGATATTGTAGACGCTGTTTAGAAGAAAACCGCTTTTTACAGGCCGCGCATGTATTATCTAAGTAGAGCATTTCTTCTTCGGCGGCTTCTTTCCGCGGCATTTTATCTTTGAGCGGATATAAACACCGCCAAATGTGCTTTTCCGAATCTCTACTTTCTTTGCAGCCGGCTTGATGTATAGAAGCCCAATGCGGCCTGTTTTCCCACGGCACGCCTTCAATGTCGTCAAAATAAGCACCGCTGCCAAAACGTTGGTCTATGTGTCTTTTTTCCTTATTCAGACGCTCTATGTGCCCGCAATTACAGCGCGCCATCAAATCTCCACAGTCGTAGCACTCTAAATCTCCAAAGTTATATTCTGCGGTGGGTCTGTCCTCTGGCGGCGGAGGCCTTCTAAGGCAGATTTTACTTTTCAAATGCGTTTGTAGCCGCTGCAGACGGCAAAACTTCTTTCCGCACAAAGGGCATTCAGTATGACAGGCCTTAGAAAGTTCATGTTGCCGTAAACGGCGTTCAGAAGTAAAGCTTCTAGAGCAATGTTGACAATTCATTTTATATTAATGAAAATCATACCCTCAAATAACAATACTTGACATCATCTTTTTTTCGTGCGCAAAAAAAAACCCACCTCCGGTTTTAGCATCGTGGCTATAGAAGTCAATAATAACCCCAGTTCTATTTTTTTTTCATTGGGCCGTGGCATCTTTTTTTTCCGTATTCTAAAGTCCATGAGTCATCGCTGTCAGTGTCACTTAGGGTCCAGTCGCTGCTATCGCTGCTGATGTCGCTGTAACTCCAATCGCTACGGGATTCGTCGGCGCTTAGGCAGTCGCTGTCGTAGGAACTCATTATATATCTAAGAGAACATATCTTTCTTTTCTAATTTGACCGCATTAAAGCTCCAATAGCTATTATTGCCACAACGGCTTTTCTTAAGCCCATTACTCCGTATATGCGTATATTCTTTGCCCTCTAAAGTCTCTTTTACCCGCAGCGGCGCCCACATAGTATAAAGCTTATTATCGCCATCCTCCAGGGTCAACTTCATACTCTCGGCCGCGTGTATCTCATAGACATCATAGCCCACAATCTTATAAATGCGCCCGACTTCTAAATCGCGCCACTTTGTCATGGTTTCGGCTTCTTTGATGGCTTTGTTAAATTCTGCGGCGCTGATCATTATATCATAGAGATGTTTTACCTTTAAAAGCGATGTATAACTTTCATATGCACCGCCAAGGTTTCTTCGCTTTTAAAGCGCCTTGGACACCGCGGGCAAGGAACCCTTAGGCCCCTGCAGTATTCTTTGAGGGAATCAACTATTTCATCGTAGTCGTGGCTGACCAAAGTAAGATAACCCTGCTGTTCATATCTTCGTAATGCTTCTTTTTGGGCCTCAGAGAGCTCTCCAGTGCCCTTAGGCGTCTTCAATTCTATACAAAAGCCGTTATAATTTTTGTGCGCATTTTGCACTATAAGGTCTGGTTGCCCCTTCTGATAGCCCTTTTGCCAGCTTTCTATGCGCTTTTGCCGGGTATCTTGGTTTTCTCCGAGGCCGGCGACGAGGAGGAGATTATGAAAGCGACGGATGTAATCTATTACTTTTTTATGTAGGTCCAACTCATTTTCGATCTTAAAGCACATGACGGCCCTTATATCTTTGGGCTCATAACAACCCGTTTTACGGATCTGCGGCAATACTTCTTCGAACACCCACTTTCTGAATTCTACGGCCGCGGGAAGCTTACTGCTAAAAATTAGCTCATACAGCCCCGGCTCAGAAACATAGACGGTGTTTGCCTGCTGATTTTGACCCGCATCGAATCGATGCCCCCTTATTTCGCCCAGGTTTTTTTTATATTCCTCTGATACATGGTCTCTTACCGGATTTCTTGCACAGCTGTAGCCCAGGGCGCCGGTCACATCTGTTGCCTTAAAATACAATTCATCTCCCTTTTTGAGGGTATTGAGTTTTAGTTTTAGCTTTGGATTTTCAAAAACGCGTAACATGGTATATCAATATGATATTTTAATCTTAATAGGCAATGGACTGAAGTTGATTACCTTCTATGTTCATTTGCGCATCGCTGACGACAAAGATGTGGCAGTTAATCTTGTCATCATTGCCCGCGGCAGAATTTGTTGTGCGTTTTATCTCCAAAGTGACGCCGTCTTGTGTGCTGACCAGTTTTAAGCCCTGGCCGTGAATATCATTGTCCTCTGAGGTTCTTAGATCTATCCACAGGGCATATTTATTGCCATGAAAGAATTGCTGGGGGCTTATGTAGTCGCCAAACCGCCTTACCACTTCATTATAAATGTCGCTCGGCTTCAGGCCCTGCGAGTAAACCTTATTTGGAACGCCGTTGATATTTACTTTGACGTTGGTAATCTTTGGATTCACAAAGGCCTCAGAATCTCTTTGGCCAGCAGAAAATGGCTTTACGAAGAGCAGCAGCAGCCCAGACAGAGACCTGCGGGGTATATTCACCGTTTCGGTAATTAAATCTTGGGTCTTGTCTAGAATGGGGATGGTCTTGTGATGATGCACGTGGTCATAGAGAAAAGCCTTGCCAGCAGAGTATTCACCGGCGGCACTGCGGGCTAAGGTATCGCTGTGAATGGTTTCATACTGCAGCTGTAGATTGGTCATGCTGTAGTCGTGAATCGCCCCAGACAAAGCCGAGTCAGTGCCCTGCAGTAAGTTAGTGGTGTCCGCCAGCGTCACTTCAAACTGCATATCAGATGATAAGATTCTGGGGTAAAAGACACCATGGGTCTTCAGAACTTCAAAATCCAAAGGGATGACATATTTGGTGCCATAGGCCGTTGATAGCGCCGTAGCTCCTGCATCGCTTCCCTTATCGGATGAAGCACTTCTCATCTTTCTCAAGGTCGCGGTGCCAACGCCCTGCTCCACCAGCACATCTCTCTCTTTAGGCCATAGGAATAGATCCTTATAGGTGTGGTAAAGGTCATACCTGTTGAGATCTAAAAGACATTCGCCGGCAAATTTAACTTTCATCCTATTGACGATGTTGCGGCCGATGTTGTTAACGCAATGGCGTTTGTCGGCCGTTGATGGTTGTATGGCCAAATCAAACCGCAGCGCCAGGGTGTCGGGCACTAAGAGAAGATTTTCCGAGAGCGTAGGAACGCTGACGTATAACGTTTCGCCGGGCCTTGCACTAGAGGGCGTAAAGGTGACGCGGTGAAAAGTCCTTTCGGCCTTTAAGCCGCCGGTCTTCTTAGGCAGAATATTAGGGTCTAACTTTGAGCTGATCATTATATATATGGAAGGAGAA
Organism: Telmatactis stephensoni; assembly: GCA_029948255.1. NCBI lineage: Eukaryota > Metazoa > Cnidaria > Anthozoa > Actiniaria > Isophelliidae > Telmatactis > Telmatactis stephensoni. The sequence goes on along the minus strand of JALIZF010000567.1, from coordinate 9,757 downwards.
ATAGAAAATCCCGACTTTGACCCCACCACAGAAGAGGGTCAAATAGATATTAACGACGATGAATATGAATCTCTTATCCCAAATGATGACGTGAACCCCCAAGGCCTTTTTGATAAGCTTAGGCATAGGTTTGGAGACGGGGCTCGATCTGTCTGGCGGTCGTTGGGTGAAAAATGGAAGTCACGTAACCAGGGTCGCCGACTTCCTGAATACTTACAGTTGAAAACGTTTGACGCGCTAGAAGAAAATGAAATGGCCGACTGGCTGCTCGAGAGCCCCATCGAGAACGCCAAAGAGCGCCTCTCCGAGCTCTACGAAAACTTCAACTTTGATGAGGTAAAACTATCTGAGGATCGGGGCCAGGCTTACATCTCTTTTCCAAACGAAAAGAAAAAAGACGCCTGGACTAAGCCACAAAAACTTTTTACTAAAGAGGGTGAGGTTACAGAAACGGTAAAGGCGCTCAAGGGATTTAAAATGGCATCGAGAGGCCTCTTAGAGCTATTGAAAGAGCATAATGCAAAAATCGCATTACAAAAGAGAGCCATCGACCTAGAAGATCAACTAGGCGAGGCCGAACAAGCCCTTGCGGTCAAAACCCAGGCCCTGTCTAATCTACAATCCCGATTTGATCGCGTCCAGGAAGAATACGAAAAAGCCTTGACGGCCAACGAAGAACGCCACAACCTGGAGACAGAAAACTTCCTCGAAGATGCCGAACAACGCTACAATTCTATTTTAGAAGAAAGAAATATCATTGTCACCGAGGCCAACAAAGCCCTGCGGGAAAGAGACATGGCCCGCGCGGCGCTAGACGAAACCACCCAAGAGTTAGGGATGGCCAAAACCGACGCTGCCACCCTTCAGTCTGAACTCGAGGCCTCGCAAAGAGAAAAGGCCGAGTTAGAACATAGAGTCCGCACCCTTGAAGAGCAAAACAGACAAGACCGCCAGGCCATCGAAGACTTAGAACGCCAAATAGAAGAACTCCGTCGAACCGCCGCAGATGAAAACCGCACCGAAGAAGAACGCGAGGCCGCCGAAAGACGGGCCCAAGAACTCCAAGAGCGCTTAGAAGAATTAGAGCACCAAGTAGAAAACCGCGAGCGAGAATTAGGCCTCACTACCAAAGAAAAAATAAAACGCATGCTTTTAAAATATGGCATTCCTGCGGCCTTTGCCGTGGCTATAAGTAGTGTCATAGGAGTCATATTAACCTCTTTAAAAGGTGTCGGCGCCGGTGTTAAAAAAATAGGTCAAGGCCTGACCGCGCTAGGTAAAAAAATGGCCGCCGCCGTGCCAGGTCTATTAGGCAGCGTCTTATCTTTGGTGTTGAAGACCGGCGGCGAATTGCTGAAGTTTGTCGGCAACAATATTTGGATTCTTGTCGTAGCTATAGGCGCCGTACTTTTAAAGAAGTTAAAGATATAATTACCGTAGCATAAAATAGCCCAGCCCCACCGCCGCCGCCGTAATGCCGCCCTTTAAAAGATCATGGTCGTATTCTTCTTTTATAGTCGGCAGCGGCTTAATAGGCTTTTTCTCTGGTGGGCCGAGGGTGGGTTTTTCTTTCTTAGGCGGTGGCTTTTTCTTCGGCGGCTTATCAAAGCGTGGCACTTTACGCTGCTTCAAATCGCCGTTGATGTCATTGATGCCAAACTTCATCACCTCAGTAGCCTTTTGTAAAAGATTGTTATAGCCCACGACAGAGTGAGTATTAATCACTAAATCGCTAGGCATTAGCCAACAACCTGGGGCTATGGCGTAGTCTAAGCGCACTTTAGCCTCTTGGACGGCATACTGATACCTTTGTATGCTCTTGGCAATGTCGTTTTCTATGACGGCCGATTCAAAGAGCACTAAGAACTGTTGTTGTGTTTCTTGACTAGCACCACCAGCGGCTATGATGGGCGAGCGTGTATCTACCTGCGCCCCCAGCACACAATAAACGTAGGCCTCTATGCTTCTATTTAGGCGGGCCAGATTTACCAGACCTTCACCTTTTTGCAATACAAACCAATCGTATTGTCTATAAGTGCGGGCATCTTTTAACACTTCTATCTCAGGCCCGCCATATTTAGGCTTACCCTCATCTCTAAATCTATTCTCAGGGTTAGGCCAGCCGCCTTCTTCTATGTTAAGCCCTGCGTAATCGTAGCCATAAGGATCGCCAACGCCGCCATTGTTGGGCGCTAAGAACCTAAAGTCCTTGTGGATTTTAAATTCATTACATAGCCTCTCAAAGGCCGCCTCTTTATAATGTGTGTCGTAGGCATCAAAGCTAAGATCGCCCGGCAAAGGCGCTCCCAATTCATGTAGAATGCGGCGAATAGTAAAAATTACATGAAACTGTAAAAAAGAACACCGCTGTAGCATATCTAAACCCACACCGCAGCCCGCCGTCGCCGCCCATACGGCAAAGTTTAACTGTTGCGCCCAGTAAGTCATACTTGGCCCTTTTAGCCATTTTTTTGCCGCCGCTGCAGATTTAAATTCTGTCTCACTCTTTTTAAACACGTTACGAACTTTTAAAGGTATCTTTTTACCCGGCGCCACTTCTAAGGCCAAATGAGAGAAATTAGTCTTAGGAGGCATCGTGTGCCAAGCCACAGCGGGCACTGGGTAATTTATTTTGCCGACTGTAAAATCCTTAGGCCACGACGATGGAGATATCTTAACGGTCTTGTTTTTAGGATCTCTAGGACCTAAGGCCTTTAAAAGCGCCGCATTTAATTTTGCGTCGCCATAGTGATGCACTGCCGTTGGAAAAGGTCCATCTGGCGTAATATCTTCTCTAAACACATCGACGCCAATACCGTTGTATTCGAATTCAATACTCTGAGGCCCGGCAGAGAACTTTTTAAAATCGGCGTGCGGGTAGGCCGTCCTAAATCTGTGCCATTCGTATTGTACCATTATATATAATGACCGACGTGATACGAGAAGAACCCTCTGCCCCATTATACCCTGTCATTTCTGATGGAGAAAGTTTTCGACTTCAAAAAATCAATATGATCCTTTCTGAATTAGGCGCCGAGGTCAAACATTACGACGGCGTCCGTAAAAAATACAATAAAACACGCTCCGTGACCCACGCCATTGCTTTGTCTTCCGGGACTTTATCGGCCCTTTTAACAAGTTCGGGGATTGCCACGTCTTTAACGGGCCCCGGAATTCTAGTAGGAATCCCTTTAAGCGCGATTGGGGGACTCTGTGGAATTATTTCAGCCGTCGCCACGGTAGCGACTAAAAAATTAACCCAAAAGGTTTCGAAACATGAGAAAACAACAATGTTATGCAAATCTAAAATAAATACAATCTCAGACCTCATTTCGAAAGCTCTCCACAATAACAGAATCGATGAGAATGAATTTGCTTTAATTATGGCCGAGTCCAATAAATACGAGCAATTAAAAAATGAAATCCGACAAAAAACTAGAGTCGAAGTTTTTAAAAAAGACGATCCCGAACTACGCAAGAAAATCTACAGCGAAGCCATGCAAGAAATAAAACAAAAACTAAATCAATAAATATTCACTTCGAGAAAAATCCCATGGGCTTTAATTTGCATATTGAACGTCACTCAGCTGTCGTCGGTACTGAATATGCGCAGTGAGGCAATGACTCCCACACGGATAATTTCATCACGAAATTCAGCTATAAGTAGGTTATGGAAAAAGTATAGTATTGTCCGAGAATGGTGGTGTTGAGGCGGGCGGACTTGAGATCTGAGGGGAGTCTCGAGTTCGTCTGTGTTCAGGCTGCCATTCTCAGACCCTTGGTATATAGTGAATCCCCTCCACTATATACCATTGTACGACCGGCAATTAATATAAAACCGGTCGATATATAGTGTGAGAAACTTGAAGAAACAATACGTCGTAGAACTGGAATTCTTTAATGTGCGAATTTTCGACTAGCCAATACTAGTCTTCATCAGGCTAAAAAAGGATTACAATTGGAATCGGTAAATGTATATATAAGATGTGGATATAGGAAGTGACGTAACAGGAAATAGATATACAAGTTTATAAATGTGGCAAATAGACGGAAATTACAGTAAAGATAAGAAATGGTAATACTTATAACAGCATATGTATAAAAAGAATGGAAATATATAGTGGTTCAGCCTCGCGACGAGGAGTTCCACAATACAAAGTCAAACAATGAAACAGAAGTGGCCAAGGTGTCACAAATAATGAAATTAAAATCAATACAAAGTCAAACAAAAATACAAAAAAATATGAAATTAAAATACAAAGTCAAAAAACCCCGTCGGGGAATACGCATTAGCTTCCGAGTCGATCTATTCCCCGACGGGGTTTCTGGCCAAAAAGCCAGTTTTGCTCTTTTTTATTCTCAAAGGGGAAGTCCCGATGAGTCATCAACCAGGAATCCATCTCAATAGGGGGTGGTTGGGGTCGATGTCATAAAATATTTTGTAGATGACGTCAGGGTAATAATAGATTTTCCCTCGCAGCCTGAGTAAACATTCCTTCGGCCCTACGCATAGTTTCCATAGAAACCTCGGGAATTTTTTTGCCTGTTAATTTCTGACAAAATATAAGAAATGCCCTTATTGTATTTTTGTAGCTTTAATTTTTTTAGAGTCTTTTTCAAACCCCCGGTGTGTGCTCTTTGAGATGAGCTTTTATCCGCCGTAAGGTTTTCTTATCAGCATAGACTGGCTCTAAACCTAAAATAATTTGCATCCATTTTCTAAAGTAAATAATTCTCTTATATGGCGTCTTTTTACGACCGTCGTTGGCATAATATTGCCCTTCAGTCGCACAGCGTACAGCATTAAAGATTATTCGCCCACAACTTTCGCATACGGCCGAAGTGTCTTCTTCTATCGTCATCTTATCACCACAACACTTTAAGCGTCTTGGCGGCGGCGGTATAAGTTCTCGCTTAAGACAATCAGAACACATTTTATAACTTTCATAGGTCACGTCAGGCGCGTTACAGTCACAAAACATTATATAATAGTTATTTTATAGTCTCTACCAGCAGCAGTAATCTGTTGCGAGCTTCCTGAAATGACGCAAGGATTCCCCGATGTGGACACCCCTAGATCTACGCAGGCAGGGCCTGTGAATTACGAGGTGCGATCGAGCCAAACCCTTACTGCTGCTAAAGCTAGTTAAGGCAAAAAATAACTTTTTATCGTTTGTATCAAAAGTCCTTGTCTTAACATACTTGAGAAGCTGTTTTTTATTTTTATATAGCAAGAACTATATCTATAACTATATAAGCTTGCAAGAATTTGTTTCTTTATTTTAATTCAATTCACGAATCGAAGCTGGACAACAACATGACAGTTACCAAGATGAATTCTGCGATCTTCGATTCAGGGTGAAAATGACGTATTTTGTGAAGTGCTAAAGTGACGTGTGACGCATGTAAATTCTGACCATGAATAGGCCAATAATCTCCCCTAAATCAAGCAGCACCATCAAATTGAACTTCAAAAAATGAAAGAGCACCTCGATATTAGTTTTTAAAACCGTGAAAAAAACGCTTTTTTGTCTCGATCACTTATTCATGTGACTTTTTCGTTAGGATCTACTGAAATACCAATCACTCCATTAAGGCCCAGTGGCTAAAAGATAAAACAACTTTCCAATTAAGGTAATTCCTCTGTTTTGCACCGCGCACGCCTATTGCGCATGGTTCAAAAAGCATAAATCGCGACTTTACGAGCATTTTCTTTCAAGGTATAATCAAAAAGGATACAAAACTCGATTTTGGAAATTTTTCTAATCTTTGGTAAGTAAGATCGAAACCAGACCACAGCGGTGAGAGGCGACACTTTTTGGCTGCCCGGCAGGGTGTCATAAATATATTGGGTTTCCTGTTTAGATGATTAGACAATCTATGATGTCATCAATACAATAGGTAATTAACTATTCACTGAGCATGCTCGTAGTATTTCGAGCTGTGTGAACCAACATCCCACATGGCTGGGTGACGTCCAGCACCATATTCATTTTTCTAGTGGGAACTTTGACCAGCATCCAGTTCACCGTGCTGATGAGGCCCAACAAGGCCGAAACAGCTGTCCACGGTTTCTGGTCACTGGTCACACTTTTATAATTAACTATCAATTAGAGTGTAATTAACATCAATCAGTGAACAGTAAACCTTCAGTCTTGGAAACCCCAGAAACGTCTTCTGCCTGTTCTGTTCCATCTAAGGGTTTTTAAGACAGTCAAACGAGCCAAAACTTAAATCAACTTGCGATGCCGGATATTTAAGCACGTTCAAACTGCTGTCGCAAGTCCTCGCAAGTTGATGCAAGTAGACGCAAGTTGATGCAAGTTGGTGTTCAAACGAAGATGCAAGTCCGCGCAAGTCAAAACTTAAATCCATGACTGATTTCATAAATGTGTTCAACCGATGACTGCAAACTAGAAAACTCCGAAAGAAAAGCCTTCAAAGCAATGCCAAAACATTTATACGATACAAAAACTGCTCTTTCTTAATACCTACATATCAAAAGATCGATAAAAATGTGAAAATTGCATAAAACTTACGTTTACAGATGAAAAATGTTTTTCAAACGGTGAGACGCTACGCTACAGCTGAACGTTTCTGACAAACTAGTCTTGTGCTGCGAATGTAGAAAATCCTCGAAGTTCATTCTGAGATGATTCTCTTGTACAATAACAGTAAAATAGAGTGCATTTTGGGGTGGTTCCACCATCATTCTCATTTGCTGGCTATTTTGGGGTACTTGCTGTTGAATGGCTTGCCGCGCGCTTAACAAAATTGTCCCAAAATCGTCTTTGTTTAATTTTTCGTGCCCGCTATGGGATTCAAGGAAAATTCATTTCCCGACTCGAGAATTCCACCTTCGTCTGAAATCAATGAAATTTCTCCAAATATTTGCTTTCATCATTGCCAATCTCCTTACATAATAATAATAATAATAATAATAATAATGGCTTTATTCAATAAATTCCACTAGGTGGCTCTTCTTCTATTGAAACCTACAATTAACTAATATATAAAAGACAATAAAAGAAAACTATATGAAATAAATGAAATAAATTTGTGTACATATGTAAATTCTATTCGGAACAAAATAATTAAAGTTTAGTAAACTTTGATATTACTTCATTTGACTTATAACTTCAATATTACTTATTAACTTATAGCTTCAAAATTATTACTTATTTACTGTGAAACGCTGTTTTAAAAAGGTTTTCACTTTAGAGCTAAATAAATTAGGGTTTGATATAACTTTAATATTATTAGGTAATGTATTGAAAAGTTCTGATGAAATGTCTTGGAAGCTTCCCTTTTCTCCAGGTCTGACCAAATTCAAAGTGGTACTTGAACGCAAGGTTCGAGATGGCTTGTAAACTTCAATTGAAACGTGATTCGGCCAATGCTTTGAGTAGATAGCTTTATGCGTAACTTTCAATAGGTTGAAGTCTCTGCGTTCACGCATTGGAAGCCAACCAAGCTTTAATATTGTTTCAATGGAGTTCACGTACTTTCCAGTTACGAAGCTGGCTGATGAGAATTGAATTTTCTCCAACCTTTTTAAAAGATAGTCAGGTAAAGGATTGAAGACCAGATAACCATAGTCCATTTTTGACAAAATAAGCTGCTCAGCCAATTGCTTTCTCAGGTGAAAGGGAGTAAAGTTCTTTATCTTCTTAAGAGTGGCCAGGGTGCTGTAGCAGGTGCATGACAAATATTTTATGTGGTCATTCCACGTAAGGTTTTCATTAATTTGCAAACCAAGCAATTTTGTAGTTTGAATGCGTTCCAACGGCTTTCCATCCACCATTAGGCTAGTTTGATGTGAGGATATAGAATGACATGCAGACAGCTGTTGAGTGGATAGAACCATACATTTTGTTTTGGTTGCATTGAGAGCTAAGTTGGAATCACTGGACCATTCTGTAAGTCGACTTAAGGTAGTATTCATCTCCGTTTCACAGTGTTGTAGGTCAGCGTACTTACAGTGCTTATAGATAGTAGTATCATCGGCATATTGAAAACAAGTTGCTTGAGGACCAATGTTATCTTGTAGATCTGCCACATATAGGTTGAAAATCATCGGACCATCAGACCTTACATCTGACTTTGTGGAAAAATTGATCACGTGATTTATCACGTGCCTGTCAATTTGGAATATTTAGTTCAAAATGAGGTTGAAAGCAAATTAATGCAACCAATTTTGCGTTTAAAAAGCTTAAGGCATTAAAATCTAACAATTTTTGCTTGGAAAACTTGTCCTTAATTTGTCTTGGGAGAGATATTTACGAAAACAGGTCACGTGACCACTTTTTCTTGTCTTTCTTCATAACTAAAATTATGGGACAACTTTCCCCGAACGCTATCTTTTTTCGTTAGTTGTCCTTAACACTAGCTGTAACAAAAAATTTATTTAGACGTAAAGGCATTTTATATTGCTCGTTTAAAAAAAACCCGAAATTTCATAGCTCCAGGTCACGTGACCACTTGATGTCAGAAATTTTGATACTAAGATATCTCAAATATCTAATATAACCCTATGGCCAATAGCAAAACTATAGCCAAGAACCGTGATGGATAATGAAATTAAAGGTGATCGTTTTCAAATACGGTTCCATGACCCAGTTCAGACCCAGGCCTTAACATACTTGAGAATTGAGCTAAATCCGAACCGCAGTTAAGAAAAATCGAAAATCCGACAACCAGGGCTATAAAAAAATGACCTAGCCCGATTACTTTCCGTATTCATTGAATTCGGAAAGCTTCAACCAGACGTCCCCAAGGGATTTGACAAGCTTAAATTAGCATTAGAATCGAGCTGAGTTTAAAACACTAAAACAAACGCAAATTTCACTCAGGTGTATACATAGCACAGTTGTCTAAGGCGCTGCCCGTAATGGTCCAGGGGCCGGGTTTCTTGCCTCCCTCACTGGTCTATTGACTAAGGCAAGTGTTCTATGCATTCATCCGGTTAGTTTGAGCAGATAAGGCCGGTTCTGCTCCAGCTAACTGCATTTTTTTTTCGCCAGGCAATCATTTAGAGCAGCGCGTAAAAAGCACTTAAAGCTAAACATATGTAAGTGCGGGTTCAAATCCTGCAAGGAATATTAAATTTTTTTTCGCCTTGTTATGTAGTAAATATTATTTTTTCATCTTCCTGTATGCTTTTTTCTGGTTTTGAAGCGTTTTAACTCAAGTATGTTAAGGCAAGGAATTTTGCTTCAACAGAAAAATTAACTTAAATAGTTTTAATGATGAGCAAGCATGATCATATTTTGCCTTATGGGATATTTCATTGAACTTAACATTTTAAGGTATTTTTTGTGACCATCGACGTGTCACGTGACATATGACGTCATAAATTACATTTTTCAAAATGGGCCAATGGGGAAAAAAGGAGGTGAATTTTTTTTGCTGTTTTAGTATCCTACTAATGTGCTCTTTATAAAACTGCCTTCATCGCTGGTCCACCTCTCTTGTACGAAGAGATAATATGGAAGACAGGTCACGTGACCTCATACTTTAGCTTATATCCCCTAAAACAAGAGAGATGGACCAGCGATGAAGGCAGTTTTGTAGAGAACACATTAATAGCATACTAAAACAGCAAAAAGTGTTTCGCTTCCTCTTTTCCCCATTGGCCCATTTTGAAAAAGGTAATTTGTGACGTCATAGGTCACGTGACACCTCGATAATCATAAAACATACCCTAAAATGTTAAGTTCAATGAAATATCCCATAATGCAAAATATGATCATGCTTG
>JALIZF010000522.1:0-26180 GCA_029948255.1 Telmatactis stephensoni | reverse complement strand
GTTCGATAAGAAGACGTCAGGGATGTCTAGTATTCAAGAATATTCGTAACATACGACTGATATTCGTACGGTAGTTCGTTAGGAAGAATTTGAAAATGTCTAATATTCAAGAATATTCGAAGCATCAACGAAACGAATTCAATAGAATACAAGAGTATGCGTATTTTGTACATCACGTCAGTCAAGAGTATACGGGACGAAAATGGAAAAACTGGCTGGATTCGTACCGAGTGATTCTAGCATGACGTTGCATCACTCGGACTTGAATACCATGGAATTTTTCTGAATACTTAAAGTATGCATGTCCATATTCAAGCATATTCTTCTCGAATATTTGCCTTTTTGTACAGTGTTAGAAAGTTAGGATCTCTCAAGGATTCTGGTCTTCGTATGACGTTCCAGTAAACGAGATACGTTTTTTTAAACGTCGCACCTTTAGACCATCCCCTAAGATCGTGCATCAATCGAGGGTCGATATGGCAGATCGAGTTCCTAATCGTATCATCGAGGGTAGTATTCTGAAATCGAGGGTAGTGTTTTTGCAATCGAGGGTGGTTTCAATTCAAAAAGGGAAAAGAGATGAAAAAAAAAGCAAAAATGAACGTAAAAAAACACTAGAAATATATCCTCAGAATTGTTTATCTCGCTATTTCATTACCACTCTATTATTTATTTGTTATTCATTCATTAAAGTTACTTAAAAATTAATTTACAAGGCTATAATAATAATAATAATGATGATGATGATGATGATGATGATACTACTACTAATAACGATGTGCGAATTTAATTTGATTATATTTACAATTTTATAATGATCATCACTATATTATACTATATATTACGATAAACTATTACTGGATTAATTTTAATATTGATTTTATATAATATCGATTATTAATATTTATTTATATCAATGTCAATACAATTCGTTTTGTCCTTAAAATTCTTTAAAAATGTCTAACTTTGGTTTTTTAATGAGGTTATTCGTATTTGCTCTAAACAGTTTTTTGTTCACTTTTGTTTGATATAGTTTTTTATTGACCATGCTTATGTTTTTAACTAATTGCACTAATTGTGCAACTTACTTACAAAAAAACTGTTACAATAGCTTATTTGAATTAAATCAAAGGCAAGTTTAAATTTTTGTCTATTTCACTTTGATCTGTGTTGCCATAGCGACGGTAAACTAAAATAGCTGAAATCAATTTTTCTAAAATATCTTTCAAACTCGTGCAGCTCTTGACAAGGGACTGTATGGGCAATAAACTACATAATAAAGCAAAGAAAAAATAATACCAAGCCCTTTTCGAATAAAACGCGAAATCATAAATAATTCAAATTTGCAAATTTTATTCCAAATCCCTTCAATCAAAGAGGTATAATTCTATGTTATCTACTTTACCTTGGTATGTACTTTGTTACATAGTATTTGGGTGCCTGGGATTCTATGAAATCAAGAGATATTTCAGAAAAACTTCAGTCTTATTTTTATATCGTTGTCATGGTAATACGTAATCACAATGAAACTGACAAATCCTTGACATCAGTTTAACTATACTGACATGAAAATCATTGTGATTAGACTAGGGTAAGCTTATCAATTAATAAATTTCATTTTTTTTTAAATGTATGTAATTTATTCAAAAACAGCTTGGTAATTTTTTTAATTGACTGTGCCTGAATTTCTTTCCTTTAGTGTGCAGTTTATTGCACATGTGGAGCTGCTGTATGTCGCGAGAGATGATAGTAAAATTGATTTCATTCATCTTTTTTACTGTCACAACACTATTCGAAGTGAAATGGACAAAAATCAAAACTGTGATTAAAGTCCAATAACTAGTGTAAAAACCGTTTTGGTTGGTCAAGAGTAAGTTGCTCAGTTCATGAAGTGAAAGCATGGTCAATAAAAAAAAACTATATGGAGCCACCTTAAACAGTTCTTTTAGCATTTTTGTTTCTTTGTTTTATTTTTTCTCCTCGCCCAAAAACCAATACCTCCAGTTTTATACCAGTGGTGTAATTAATCAATTTGCACTTAAAATGACATGAGATTGTACTGTTTCTTCTACTTAATTGGCTTTAGTGCCCCATCCTATTTCCCATACATGCAGTTTTATGTTAATGATTTGATTAAATTTAAAATTCATGAAAATACTGCACTGTTTTCTTCTACATTATCAACAACATTAAACCAATCTATAGCTACCTCCCGGGGGATACTCCCTTACAAAAGTGGTAGGGGTGCTTGACGGACCTTTTAGGGTCGAAAATAACCATTCTGGTCAACGAATGCCGTTTAACAAAATGTACCCCGTTTTACAAAACGTGATCCTTGATAGTGTTCCCTTCTTATCGAGCGTGATTTAATAGGGTCCTGTTTATAATTAGACGGGGATATCTACTCGAGTGCGATATGATCGAGGGGTATTTTACGTTATCTCTGAAAAAACGAAAATCTGTCACTTTTCACTTTTTTAAAACGGGAAAAAATCCGAATAGATCGACCCGACTCTATCAAAATGTCTTGCCAGTTAACTTTAATTTAGGGAAACTTATTAATTTACTTTTTTTCAAAAATCTGGCAATTTTTACCCAAATTATGCAAAAAAATGAAAGTTATCTCAGCCTCCCTTAGTTCCAAAACGACCAAATTAAAAAAATAAAATGAAATTGAATAGATTATTTAAAAATTTGAGTGAAGCTGACTCTGTCAACCCGGCGGGGGTAGGGGGGGGGGGGGGCATGATAGGGACATAATATAGACAATTTTTTGGGGTTTTTTAGGGGTTGTAAGAGCAATATCAAGATTATTTTATAAAAGTGGATTTTTTTTTAAATTATCATTGTGCCAAAACAAAATAAACTCCTTATCTTTCTGACCCCGAAGTGCCTTCCTCTTCCCCGCCCGCAGGCCCGCTCTGATAGACTAGGCGCAAAACTGAAAAAGTCGATCGCAAAAAGTGCAGAAGGCATTTAAGGGTAGAGGCTGGTAACATAATTATTCTAAACTAGCTAATTTTTCATGCTGAATCCGAATCGGACAGTTACCAAGACGTATTCTGTAATTTTATAGTGTAAATGGCGTATTTTGTGAATTGCTACAGTGATTTCATACTGAGCTTTTATCATGTAATTCCAAATTAAAGTTCCTGAACTTAAAAACAAAAACAAACTGATTGTGAAGTTTGAAGGATGTAAGTTGAAAAATCAAGGAGAAGTTAGCTTTCAAAAATCAAAATTCGTTGGTATCTCTTGCATAACAACAAGTGTTTTCATACAAAATTTCGTTTATTTTTAAAATTCGTAAAAAGAAAACAAACAAACACTAAACAAAAACAAAAAAACCGAAATAACGGAGAAAACGCCCCACTATGGCAGTCATTCATCTTAAAGAGTGAGTGAAAGAAATTGACTGTTCCGTTTGTAGTAGTTGATTGGTTACAATTGGCAGCTACCTGTATGGCAGAAAAATAGCATGGGTTTTCTGTACGCATGTGGTCAAAACTCGAACGCGGGAAAGCCCGCGAAATCTCGCGCATGCTCTAAAACATTTGATGTGAGAGCACATACGCCAGCAGTAGTTCTGTTGTGAGCGTATGTAAAAAGAGACATGGACATCATTGAAATGTAAGTACTCATTAACCTGTGCCGGGATTTGATTAGAATTGCATGTGGTGCAAAGAAATTAAGGATTTATCAGTAGAAAGAAAAAATTAAAAAGGAGAAAAATTCAGAGAGAACAAGGCGCAATGATTACGCGCGCATTGTTTTTCAAGGCGGGTTTTGCTCTATCTGCAGGGAAAACATAAATTTATCATTTTCAAATAAATCACAATAAATGAATCAAAATGAATCATATTGGTTTCATTCATTTATTCGGATCGGAAATCAAAATCAAGCGTTAGTACGTAGCAACTTTGGTTACTAAGGGAACAGTCATTATCAATAACTGGTCACTACCTGAATTATAAAATTTTGTTCGTCATCTTTATTCAACGACAACCTGTTTTTTTTGTCCCTAAATTCTTTTACTTGTAGTATCACAGAGGACGTAGGTCATCAAGTGAGGTGTGGGGTTTTTGCATTGGAGTCATCATGACCGAGTACACCCCTGCTCGAGGCTACTACCAAGTTGTGCCAGGCAAGAACCGGGAGACAATTCTACCCATTCTTGACAAGTGCCTCAAACCTGGTAGTGAGATACACACTGACGATTTCGGGGCATAAAGCTATCTGGAACACCACCTTCCCCAGCAGATAGCCGTTCATCGAGATGTAAAGCATAGTTTAAATTTCGTGGATCCAAGAACTGGAGTCCACACCCAGAACATTGAATCTAAGTGGGCAAAGCTAAAGCAACAGATTAAGGATCTGGAAAGGAATTCCACAGGAGGGATTACAATCCTGTCTATTGGCGAATACTTCTTATAATACATTTGTTTTCTTCGATAGCTTTAATGTTTCCCAGTACACTGATTTGACGTATACACCTTATCATTCTTCTATTTGTTACATAACTTCCTTTTCCATTTGTTTTTTTTATTTAAATTTAAAATTTAAAATTAAAAAAGCTTCATGATTTATATTTTGATCTTATAGTTTTCGCTCGGTTCTCCCCCTAGCCCTCTCCTAACAATACTTTCTTTGTCGGGAAACCGAGAGCAGTCTTGGTAGAACAAGCCACATCGGGGAATGCACTTCCTTATCGAATTGTAGTCTTGAGGAGAAAAGAGAAGAAAAAAATATCAGCATTTCCACTTTTATTTCTTAAAATATGAATTTTATTATTTTAAAGGTGCAAGATAGAAGACAGGTTGACGCGAAAGTTATTAATGATAATGTTGCCAGACTTTATTTACCAAGACAGCTTGGTGTTCGGGGACTAATATCAGTAGAAGATTGCTTTGATCAGGCCTAATGAAATATATTCAAGACAGCGAAGAGCGCTTTTTAATGGCTGCTAGGAAAGAGATTAGCAGTGTCTCTTATGAAGTAGAAGATGTGAAAGACTTTAGAAAAAGGAAAACAGAGGAAAGAATGCAAGAACTTGTGAAGAAAGAGCTACATGGCCAGTTTATCAGAGAGGTTGAAAGTGTTTCAAGTGATAAAAAATGGGTGTGGCTGAAAGACGGAAGCTTGAAAAAAGAAACCGAAAGCCTAATTGTATCTGCTCAAACTCAGTCAATTAGGACTAATCTTATAAAAACCAAAATAGATAGATCACAGGACAATCCCAAATGTCGGTTGTGCCATCAAAAAGATGAGAGTGTTAATCACATACTCTGTGAATGCACTGCATTGGCAGAAAAAGAGTACAAAAAAAGACACGATGGAGTTGCTACTTTTGCTAGAACACTCCATTGGGATTTGGGTCGAGCATATGAGCTTGAACCTATTTGCTACACCTTATACACCAAAATAAAAAAAACTGTCTCTTTTTTTTGTTTTTGTATACTGAAAGCTTTTTTTTTTTTTTTTTTTTTTTAAGTTGTCAAAAAAATCTGTTAATTGTCCAAAATTGTAATTAAAAAAAAAAATATTGTAAAAATCTATAGTGTTAAAATGTAAAAATTTATTTATGTGTGAAATAAACGTATTTAAAAAAAATATGGGCTTGAACATGCTGAAAAGTGGTACGAACATAAATCCTGAACCTGTGATAGAGAATCAAGACGTGAAGCTCTTATGGGACTGACAAGAAAATCACACACAATAGACCAGACATTGTATTGATTGATAAGAGTAACAATACTTCCCAAATAATAGATGTTGCTTGCCCTGGAGATAAGCGAACAAAATAAAATATGTATAAATAGTAACGTTGATCCATGCGTCTATAAATTCATCTTCCTTTGTCTGCCAAATCAGTTATAATACTTATCAAATGCATTTGCCGGCTTGGGAAAGAGGTAACTATATCTTCCCTTTACTTCATCTTCCAACCATTCGTATCCATTGTCTTTTAGTTTGGACGACGAATTTAAAGCAATCTTTACTTTGATCTGGGCAAAGAGATAAATGTTGGTCGATTCCTTTCTTTCCCCCTCTAAACGATCTCGTTAACTTTTTGGTGACTTCTTTTGCCTCGTGCCACATCTTTACCACTTAGCTTCCCCTTTTTCTTCAAGTACTTTTAAATGGTCTAACATTCGTGCAACAAAACTGCGTGAGCACTTGGTCGTTAGTTCTGTGCTAGAAAGATGAAGCATATATCAGAGGGTGATCCTTCCTGTCACTATTTTTTTCATAGAACGACAACTATACTACAGCCATACTCTTGACCATGTTTAATTAATGAATATTACATAATATGTAAAACAAACCGAATAGAAGAAGCTGATTGAGCATACAAAGTAATTATATAACTGTACTGATGTACCATCGATGTACATTTTTTGTACATTTTTTTCTCACTCAATTCAACCAAATTTTTACCTTTTCGTGCCATTTGCACTTGTGATACCTTGGTGGTATTCGATTCCCCACTTCAATGCTGTTGAAAAAAATATAATATGATAAACATTCAAGTATTGATGTTATCAGTTGAATCGAAATGATTAACAAATATACATACGACAATCTCACGAACAAAGGCGTCGATTCAGTAGATGACACAAGCTGTATGCAGACTTCTCTCGAGGAAGGAAAAAGAAGGAGTTTCCATGTGTTCCAACATTTTTTTAATCACATCACTGACAAGTGGCACCTTTTGTATTTTCCAACTCCATTCCTGCCATTCCAGCTAATACTTCAGTGGCCATCTTGCCGACCAAAGAGGATATCGGCAATCGAAGTAAAGAAAAAAAAAGGAAAAAAAGAAAGAAAGGAAAAAAAAGAAAGAAAGAAAGAAAATAGAAAGAAAGAAAGAAAATAGAAAGAAGGAAAAGAAAGAAAAATGGAAAGAAAGAAGGAATTATAGAAAGGAAGAAAGAAACAAACAAACAAAGAAGAAAAGAAAGAAAGAAAGAAAAAAAGAAATAAAAGAAAAAAAAGAAAGAAAGAAAGAAAGAAAAAAAAGAAAGAAAGAAAGAAAGAAAGAAAGAAAGAAAGAAAGAAGGAAGGAAGGAAGGAAGGAAGGAACAATTAGACAATATAATCTCCTGGGTATCTTCATGATCAACTTTATTAAAGTTCTCCAGCACTATAGCTAAAACCTGATGCTGACGACGACCGATGATAATGATAATGATATATATTTTACTGGCAGGTCAGTTTAGGTGCTCTTTATCAACTAGCTTTATTTGGGTCATGTCTAGCATATTTTGGTGTGCTGCATTTCAGTTTGGTAGGATGATTTATAGTAGTGTATTCTTGGCGGCTACACCAAGCGAAAATGTGAGTAGCTGTACTCACATTTTCACTTCATGTAGCCTGTCACTTTGTCTTGAAAAAGGGCAGATTAGATTCTGGTTGTTCTCCGAAGACCAGTTCTTAAATTAAAGTAACTAGCGGAACCAAGACACTGCGAAACAAAACTTTTTCGAGTGAATTAGCCTATGCTATGGTCTTCTACGTCAGCTTGAATAGGCCATATGCACTAACAGGTCACGTGACCCTATCTCCCCTAAATCAAGCAGCACATCAAAATGAACTCCAAAAAGTGAAAGAGCACCTCGATATTAATAAAAGTGCAAAGTTTCAGTTTATAAGGTGAATAAGAGAAAAACATGACAGTAAATTTAAGATTGGATATTTTCTTAAGATTCGTTCGGAAAAGCGCGTTGGATGGCATGCTCTAGTCTCCTACGCAGCCGCAGTTTTGTTGTCACGCTAGGGCTTAGCCCCCAAAAGAAGCGGCCGCTTCTTTTGGGGGCTAAGCCCTAGCGTGACAACAAAACTGGAAGAAAATATCCAATCTTAACAAGAGACCATAATATTATGGTCTCTTGATCTTAAGTTTACTGTCATTTCTCCTGTATTACATCTTAGGAGCTGAAAATTTACACTATAACTAATATCGAGGTGCTCTTTCACTTTTTGGAGTTCATTTTGATGTGCTGCTTGATTTAGGGGAGATAGGGTCACGTGATCTGTTAGTGCATATGACCTATTGACCTTTGTTTTAGGACGGATTTTAATTTTTAAGTGACAAACCGGAAAATTCTAGGGAGCGCTAAGGAAGGAAGTGCAACTATCTGTTAACTTTATGGTTTTCCCTAAAACGAAATGATTGTGGATTTGGAAAAATCGTCGATACTTTTTGAGGATGTAGTTCTTCAAGTTGTAAAAACATGCCATTCAAACATTTATTCCTAGTTGGAGGTCCTTGACTGGTTTCTATCAGATAATTTGTTCAGCAATGTCAATCAAAATTGTCATTTCAAATGTCAAGTAAAATGGTACCTTCGCTCTGATTGGCGGATTTGTATTTCTTGATATACGATCGCTTAATAAAGCATGTGGGCAGAGTGCGTGAGGATTTACCAATTTATAACTCGCGATACTCCTTGACCAGCAGAAGGCTAGCTTTCCAATCCACCAGATGGGCATTAAGGCCAATGAGTAAGTAATTGTAAATATCTGTTCTATTATACTGAATATGTGCTAACCCGTAGTTGTTCGTTCTAGGTTGAGGATCCCAGTTTCGCTCCAATTCGAGCGGGAGCACCTTTGACCGCCTGTTCGACGAGCTTCCAAGAGCGGAAGAACTTCTAAAGTCTTGCAAAAGGAGATACTTTTTGGTCAAAAGAAGTGATTTGGGTAAGGGATTGCTGATTGCCGCATATGTCTTATAGCTTAAACCTATGTGGTGTTCTTTATATGAAGTAATATCTTCTCTTCTTTATATGAAGTAATATCTTCTCTTAGCTGTGTTTATAGTCATCAGTGATCACTAACAATATCGTATTTCACTTGAAAATATTTCAACAAAATATCCTTCAGGCATTTGTTGTGTCATGAATTTTCAGTTACAAATTAGTCGCTCCGGATATAAAAACAAGTATTCAGTACAAGCCATTTGGAACTTTCATTTACCGCAGTTTTCGAAATAATGCGAACAGATCGAGTAAACTAATATTCTGTGTAAATATAAATAAATAAATAGATAAATATAAAAATAAATACATAGAAATATAAATATAAATATATATACATTCTGTGGGAAAGGGCAGGAGAGCATAAATGTGTAATATGCTCTTTTGGTTCGGGCTTTTTGTTTGCACAGGTTTCCTGTGTTTGCTTATACGAAAAAGCTTGTTACCAAATAGCTAGGTTTTAGCCTGCGTAACAAGTAGCCTGTGAACAGGCTCTCTTGGGGAAGGGGAGAGAAAGGGAAGGGGAGGGAAAGGGAAGGGGAGAGAAAGGGAAGGGGAGGGAAAGGGAAGGGAAGGGAAGGGAAGGGGAGAGCCTGTAAGTTGCAGAAAACCGTTCCGCCCCCAACTAATTAGTATTCAAAGTCACGCAAGAAAGGTCACGGTTGAGTTTTCAAAATGAATCAAAAGTCAAGCTTTTATTTGAATTACAGTGTAAATTAATATAAAAATTAGGTACTACCTAATAGCGGAGCTCCCATTTAAATAATAATAATAATTTTAAATACTTTTTTTGACGTTTTTGATTCAAATGAATTGGGCTTCCTGTGGAAATAGGAAAACAATTTGCATTTTATTGAAAAAGTTGAAATAAAGATTATAGATCAAGCTTTTTAGCATTTGCTTTTAATTATAAGATTTCAAGCTCAATCACCTTAATTCATACAGTGATATTTATTCAGATTCAGATAGATTTTATAATTGACTTTGTAGTAGTGGATCATAATTCTCAGAAATAGAATGCAAAAATCCCTCAAACTGATTTCATTCACATAAATACTGAACCATTTCAACATCCTTCAATTATACTGGACATTGCACAACATTGTAATTAGATTTTTCTGTCTTGACAGTATTGTGACATCTTGTTTTTTTACTGTGTAGAATATAATGACACAGATAATAGCTGTCTTTACATGAAAGAAGAATTCTCTCTTCCAGGTTACACTAATCATGGCTTTAGATGAAATTGTAAAACAACTCAAAAACAACTACTACCTAATAGCATAGCTCCCATTTCAATTTTAAAGTTTTTTTTATGTTCTTGATTCCAATCGATTGGGCTTCCTGTGGTAATTGCCCATTATTGTTAAGGCTTGAAAAAGTTGAAATGAAGATTATTTTAAAAAGCCTTTGTTTTGGTTTGTATATGCCCTTTGGTCTCCTGTGAACTGCATGGGCTTGTAAGCTCAGTGACCTTTATTACAGTATATTTTAATGTTCAAATTCATTGTCACAATCATAATTGACTTTGTAGTGGTTCATAATTCTCAGAAATAGAAAGCAAAAATCTCTCTTTTAAATTGATACAAGTATAGTTATATAAACCTTTTCACCTCAATATTGCAAAACAACATCTCGATTTGTCTGTATTGTCTATATTTTGACATCTTGTTTTTTGTGGTTGTTTTGTTTTTTTTTTTGTTTTTTTTTTTTTTTTTTAGTGTAGAATAGAATAATGTCACACTAGGTGAATACTTGTCTCTTCCAGATTACACTGATAATTAAGCAATAGAAGATAGATTTCTATGACTCTACCGGTGAAATAGAGCACGCGTGATGTTGGGAGAAACACGAGAAAAGTTTGAAAATCACGAACCATAGGCGACATTGAAAATGATATACATTCATTTGGTATATTCACGTGGAATTTGTTGTTGTAATGCTATTTATAATCTCATTTCTATAGACAGACAAAATTTGCTTGACAACAAGGCTAGCATGACTAAGAAACCAGCCAGCCATGACCAGCTTTTCTTTTGTTTTATCCAATTAATTGTTCTATTGGATTGATCAACATTTATTTTGTAATGGTCTATATTAATCGTGCTTCGATCTATTTGATCAACAGTGATAACAGTGATATTTTATTATGAAAGACAAACCTATGATGGAACAGCTATGATGTAGGTAAGTACAGTAAGTACTTACCGAGCATTTAAATATAAGCATAATGTCACACTTGCACTCACCCCCCTGGAAGGTGTTAGGATAGGAATGTCAGTTGTTGCACACCTGGGACCAGGGTGGCATGCCTATACTGGAAGGACTTAGTGCCTGGGGCCAGGTAGAACATGTCGCCACTGGAAGGTGTTAGGATAGGAGTGTCAGTTATTGCACACCTGGGGCCAGGGTGGCATGCCTATACTGGAAGGACTTAGTGCCTGGGGCCAGGTAGAACATGTCACCACTGGAAGGTGTTAGGATAGGAATGTCAGTTATTGCACACCTGGGGCCAGGGTGGCATGCCTATACTGGAAGGACTTAGTGCCTGGGGCCAGGTAGAACATGTCACCACTGGAAGGTGTTAGGATAGGAATGTCAGTTATTGCACACCTGGGGCCAGGGTGGCATGCCTATACTGGAAGGACTTAGTGCCTGGGGCCAGGTAGAACATGTCGCCACTGGAAGGTGTTAGGATAGGAATGTCAGTTGTTGCACACCTGGGACCAGGGTGGCATGCCTATACTGGAAGGACTTAGTGCCTGGGGCCAGGTAGAACATGTCGCCACTGGAAGGTGTTAGGATAGGATTTTTGTAGATCCAGACAGTATCCATATCCCACCAGGAAGGGAATTTTACATCCCCTCCCCTCCATATTTTCAACATCCCTCCTTGGTGGGAGGTATGGATATTTTCTGGAACTACACATAATTTTTGTGAATTATTGCACACCTGGGGCCAGGGTGGCATGCCTATACTGGAAGGACTTAGTGCCTGGGGCCAGGTAGAACATGTCGCCACTGGAAGGTGTTAGGATAGGAATGTCAGTTATTGCACACCTGGGGCCAGGGTGGCATGCCTATACTGGAAGGACTTAGTGCCTGGGGCCAGGTAGAACATGTCGCCACTGGAAGGTGTTAGGATAGGAGTGTCAGTTATTGCACACCTGGGGCCAGGGTGGCATGCCTATACTGGAAGGACTTAGTGCCTGGGGCCAGGTAGAACATGTCACCACTGGAAGGTGGTTAGGATAGGAATGTCAGTTATTGCACACCTGGGGCCAGGGTGGCATGCCTATACTGGAAGGACTTAGTGCCTGGGGCCAGGTAGAACATGTCGCCACTGGAAGGTGTTAGGATAGGAATGTCAGTTAGTTGCACACCTGGGGACCAGGGTGGCATGCCTATACTGGAAGGACTTAGTGCCTGGGGCCAGGTAGAACATGTCGCCACTGGAAGGTGTTAGGATAGGAATGTCAGTATTGCACACCTGGGGCCAGGGTGGCATGCCTATACTGGAAGGACTTAGTGCCTGGGGCCAGGTAGAACATGTCGCCACTGGAAGGTGTTAGGATAGGAATGTCAGTTGTTGCACACCTGGGACCAGGGTGGCATGCCTATACTGGAAGGACTTAGTGCCTGGGGCCAGGTAGAACATGTCGCCACTGGAAGGTGTTAGGATAGGATTTTTGTAGATCCAGACAGTATCCATATCCCACCAGGAAGGGAATTTTACATCCCCTCCCCTCCATATTTTCAACATCCCTCCTTGGTGGGAGGTATGGATATTTTCTGGAACTACACATAATTTTTGTGAATTATTGCACACCTGGGGCCAGGGTGGCATGCCTATACTGGAAGGACTTAGTGCCTGGGGCCAGGTAGAACATGTCGCCACTGGAAGGTGTTAGGATAGGAATGTCAGTTATTGCACACCTGGGGCCAGGGTGGCATGCCTATACTGGAAGGACTTAGTGCCTGGGGCCAGGTAGAACATGTCGCCACTGGAAGGTGTTAGGATAGGAGTGTCAGTTATTGCACACCTGGGGCCAGGGTGGCATGCCTATACTGGAAGGACTTAGTGCCTGGGGCCAGGTAGAACATGTCGCCACTGGAAGGTGTTAGGATAGGAATGTCAGTTGTTGCACACCTGGGGCCAGGGTGGCATGCCTATACTGGAAGGACTTAGTGCCTGGGGCCAGGTAGAACATGTCGCCACTGGAAGGTGTTAGGATAGGAATGTCAGTTATTGCACACCTGGGGCCAGGGTGGCATGCCTATACTGGAAGGACTTAGTGCCTGGGGCCAGGTAGAACATGTCACCACTGGAAGGTGTTAGGATAGGAATGTCAGTTATTGCACACCTGGGGCCAGGGTGGCATGCCTATACTGGAAGGACTTAGTGCCTGGGGCCAGGTAGAACATGTCGCCACTGGAAGGTGTTAGGATAGGAATGTCAGTTGTTGCACACCTGGGACCAGGGTGGCATGCCTATACTGGAAGGACTTAGTGCCTGGGGCCAGGTAGAACATGTCGCCACTGGAAGGTGTTAGGATAGGATTTTTGTAGATCCAGACAGTATCCATATCCCACCAGGAAGGGAATTTTACATCCCCTCCCCTCCATATTTTCAACATCCCTCCTTGGTGGGAGGTATGGATATTTTCTGGAACTACACATAATTTTTGTGAGTTATTGCACACCTGGGGCCAGGGTGGCATGCCTATACTGGAAGGACTTAGTGCCTGGGGCCAGGTAGAACATGTCGCCACTGGAAGGTGTTAGGATAGGAATGTCAGTTATTGCACACCTGGGGCCAGGGTGGCATGCCTATACTGGAAGGACTTAGTGCCTGGGGCCAGGTAGAACATGTCGCCATTGGAAGGTGTTAGGATAGGATATTCAGTTATTGCATACCTGGGACATGGATGACACGCCTATACTGGAAGGACTTAGTGCTTAGGGGTTATAGCATATATGTACTCAGCCATTTCAGTATTTCAGATCATTAGGTCTTGGGTTGAAAAAGTTATGCTATAGAGTGGCAGCCACTTTGCTGCATGTATGCTTAGTGGCCTATGTGCTTCTGTCCTCCTATGTGCATGTAGCAGTGTTTAGTTTTGTGATGTAATGCTAATACTATTTGGTATTGCATTACTAGGCTAAACACTGCTGCTTTGGAGGCTTTTGTGCTTCCCATGCTTTTCTTGTTTTTTTAAGGTTTTCTTGTTGTGCAAAACGTGGTTGATATCTCAAAATAAAAAGAAAGTTAGAACAGTGGTTCCAAAGACGAGTACTTTATTGAAGGTAATTAATTTTCCTACTAAGCTTTCAAACTTGATTTTTTAAATGATTGCTATTAATATAATGTCTCTCTTAGAACTTCAAGATCATGCATGCACAAGGAAGGGCTACAGAATTCAGGAAAGGAAAAAGGAAAATTAAAGTTTAAATGAAAACTGGTCTTATTGATTAGAGAGAAAGTGAAGAATGAAAGAGAAAGAAAGAAAAAAAGAGAAGAGAAAAAGTCAACAAAGAATTTTCAAATTTTATGTCATTATGTATTCAATTCAATCAAAATTTAATGAATTTCCTAAACAAAACAAACAAAAACAAAACAAACAGAAAAAACAACAAAAATATACACTGTGTTCTTTACCTTCAATCTAAATATATATGGAAGTTGTACAGTGGGTACTGCAGTAGTTGAAATTATATATTTTTATATACACTGAATCGTGTGTAGTTGGTGTGCAATATTCAATATATATGTAGCAAAATTAAAACAAACATTTTGAAATAGGTAAGATCATCCAGTATTTTTCTCTGGAATGGTAAAGTGAAGTCAGTCATATAAAAAGACTTAGAAAAACGGTATTTTGTGAGAACAAAAATGACAAAAATACACACCCGTATTGGAAACCAGCTATTGTTGAATATGTTAGCGTGTTGAAATAAACTGGTTTTGCTTACTTACTTACTTATAGCACAAAATACTAAAAACGTATTAAACAAGTTGATGCTATTTTGTTATTAAGTGTGCATGACTGGGAAAAATAATGAGATGAATTACGCGAATATTGCAGGAATCAGTGAATGTGTATTGACCCTGTGAATAGAGTTTGAAACCCTTTTCTGGGAAAGAGGACAAGTAATGTGGTCCAACGATATTTCCATATATTCACTTTTTTGAATGAAAAAATTATTGTATCTATTAGCCAATAACTTTTTTTTAAATAAATCTGAAAACGATTTCATGGACGTCGAGAAAGAGGTTTTTCCCATCCGGCAACAGAAACGGGGTTTGTGGTTTTGAATCCCTGGTTTTATACCTTTCCAAATATAACAGCTCATTCAGTGAAAAACTTAGCTTGGCTGTGAAATTGAAATTAAAATTTCAAATGCAGAAGATACATAATAAAATATACAAAATCATGGAAAAATAGCGCCAACAATCGATCTCAAAACAGTACTCTCGATCAGTTTCTAAATCCCCTCGATTAATAAAACACTAGATATTTGTTTTTCGTTCATTTTGTTTTTGCTTTTTTCCATCTGTTTTCCCTTTTTGAATTGAAACCACCCTCGATTGCAAAAACACTACCCTCGATTGCAAAATACTACCTTCGATTTCAGAATACTACCCTCGATGATACGATTAGGAACTCGATCTGCCATATCGACCCTCGATTGATGCACGATCTTAGGGGATGGTCTAAAGGTGCGACGTTTAAAAAAACGTATCTCGTTTACGGGAACGTCATACGAAGACCAGAATCCTTGAGAGATCCGAAAGTTATAGAGTTTCGGGACAGCGTGCAAAGTTGTCCCGATCGTCCCGATGATTGCGTTAAATGAGGGACAACCACTCATGAATAACATGAGGGACGATTAGTTCTAATCGTCCCTCATTAATTATGGGTGAGGGACGATTAGTTCTAATCATCCCTCATTCATAATTAATGAGGGAATATTAGAACTAATTTTCCCTCTTTCTATTCATGAGGGAGGGATGTTAGCGATTAAACGTCCCTCCAAAAACAATAGATCCCGAGGTGATCATGGTATTATGATAATATAATGATAATAGATTCTATAATTAGACAACCTGAGTGGAGATACTGCTTATAGCCTTGACCCCAAGACCTGGGGCTTTAAGAGACTAAGTTCACTCTGTAGAATGAGGGTGGTATGCAGATTTCTGTGGTCACAGGGACCACCCAGCATGTCTGGAATAAATAATATTAATAAAAATGATGAAAATAACAATAATTAAAACTCTGGTGTCACTTTGAATTCATAAGCTGTTTGGTACTATATACTGACCTCAGTAATTGCTTTGTTGTACATTTTATGTGCTTATTGCGCAAAGTGGACCATGAGATTGAGGGAAGTGTCCACAAGGGTCTTGTCGTTTGAAATCAATTCCTTTCCCTGTGGGTTACAAGGCAGACTTGATTAAGACAAAGCAGATTTATTAAAAGTTGAAGCTCAAGCTTTGCTTGTTAAACTTGGCTCTGCAGATCCCTGAAAGCACTTATATGCCCAAATTTGCCTTACCTGGCTGGTTGCTGGTAGCCACTTTTGGGCTTATAAAAAAAACCACTAGCCTTGTTGCTAGTGTGATAATAATGATGATGGTGATGATGATGATGATGAAGATAATAATAATACACAATACAATTATCATTACAATAAATGTTGTAGACTTTGAGAATTCAATTTGTTGCGACATCTAGCTTTCGAACTCATTTCTTTATTTGACGGTTACGCGGTAAATTAATGACGATAATAATGCGTAGAATACAATGTGTAGACTATAATGGCGAAGTATAATGGTTCGAACTATGGAGAAATAAATGCCTAGAATTACCTTTTACACATTAATATAAACAAGAAATATATAAAAAAGAGGAAATACTTACAAGTTATTGTCGGAAGTACATCTTGTCGTGTTACATTGTCGAACTCAACTGATTGCTAATTTATTCTAGGATGCTATAAATATGTTCCCGCTAAGGATCATGGGTTGAGAGTAACATCCCGGCCTCTAAATGTTTGCGTCTCTTTAAAGCAACATTTACTACTAAATTTCAACAAAGTTCACTAATGTTCAAGCGTTTGAGCTTTCAATCATCTCCAGTAGAACAAGTTTGGTAATTGGGCGCACCAATTCTGACGACGCGGTCTTTACTTTAACACTTCGTACACAGCCATCTTGAGGATTTGTGTAAACCTCGATGATTCGACCAAGAGGCCAAGTTGACCTGGGACACTTGTCATCAACAATGAGGACAATATCACCAACTGAGAAATTCCTTGTCTTGTGAAACCATTTCTGACGTTCTTGTAGCTGTGGGAGATATTCCCGAGTCCATCTTCTCACGTGTTCGCTAGATGTTGAACTTGTCGCCATCTTTTGCGTGAGTACTGTTCGTCGCTTGTAAACACTCCTGGCGGGAGTTGTGGACCTTTTCGTAGAAGAAGAAGGTGGTTCGGGGTAAGGGGCTGTAAATCCCTCGGATCATCGGATGACCTCGTTATTGGTCTGCTATTCACAATGGCTTCAATTTCGCACATTAGCGTCACCAAACTTTCATCGTCGAGTCTTTGTTCTTTGGTCAAAGCAGCAAGGACTCTTCTTATGCTTCGTATGCAACGCTCCCAAACTCCGCCTTGGTGTGACGCTGCGGGAGGGTTGAAGATCCACTTTATATTGCGCTGGATCATGAATTCGTTGATCTGTTGTTCGTTCCAGTTGTCTATAGCTTCTCGTAATTCTCTGTTTCCTGCGACAAAGTTAGTCCCATTATCTGATCTGATCAGCTCTGGCACTCCTCTCCTGGCGACGAAGCGTCTTAGTGAATTTATGAAGGAATGGGTGTCCATACTATGTAACACTTCAATATGTATGGCTCTAATCGTCAAGCAAGTGTAAACGATACCATAACGCTTCACGTCAGCTCTCCCTCTTTTCACGACAAACGGACCAAAACAGTCTATTCCAACGTAAGTAAAAGGAGGTCTGTTGGGTTGAACTCGATCAGTCGGCAAATCTGACATCTTTTGAATTCCAGGGGATGCATGTCGCTTTTTGCAGCTGAAACAGGAATTGACTATCCTTTTCACCGTCGCTCTAGCGTCGATCGGCCAGAATCTTTCTCTGGTTAGGGAAAGTACATGTTCTACACCAGAATGACCGGACGTTTCGTGGCAGTGTCGTACTATAAGATTCGTTAGATGATGCTTCTTTGGTAGCAGCACAGGATATTTGGCTTCTTCTTCGATAGGAGTATTTCGTAAACGTCCACCAACGCGTAGTAGACCATTAATCATGACTGGATTAAGCTTGCTCAATTTACTAGATTTCTTCAAGGTCATCTCTTCAGCAAAGCACTGTTTCTGTACATGTTTCAAAATTTCTGTTTCGGCGTGCTGGATTTCATCTGTAGTGAGCGGATGTGGACTTTCGACAGAGAAGGTAACTTCTTGCATTTCCTTCCTCTTTCGCCTTGCACTGATAAGTTTCAAACGATAACGCAATATCCATGCGATGATCTTTTTAAGTCTGAACCACGAGGAAAAATGTTGTATTACGCGTTTCATCATCAGAACTTTGGTGTCAGTTGAAGATACAGTGAAGGACTTGGCTTCTTTCTTTATCTCTGGGTCACTGTCATCGACGGTCGTTTTCGTCACAGGGGTTTGAGGCCAGTTATCTTCCGTCTTCCAAAGGAAGTCGGGACCCTTTTTCCATCTTGTATTAATGGTTAGGTCATTTGCAGACAATCCTCTCGATGCGTCATCAGCGACATTCAGTTGCGTATTCACAAAGCGCCATTGGCTTGGATGAGTAGTTTCATTGATGAGTGCAATCTTGTTCGCGACGAACGTCTTGAATCGTTTCTCGTGGTTGGATATATATCCTAGTACGCAGGTACTGTCAGTCCAAAATACAACGTCGTCAATAGGTAGGTCAATTTCAGACAAGATCATGTTGCTGACCCTGGTCGCTGTAGCTGCTGCAGTTAGTTCAAGTCTGGGAATAGTCACTGGTTTCATAGGCGCCAATCTGGCTTTGGTGAGGACGAACGCACAGTGTATGCGGCCTTCTTTATCCACCAGTCTAAGATATGTTACAACACCGTAACCAAGAATGGATGCATCTGAGAACGTGTGTAATTGAATTGAAACGACATCACCAAAGTCTTTTGGCTTGAAACAACGGTCAAATCTTAGTGACTGTAGCTTAGGGAGGTCTTGCAACCACGACTGCCATCTTTCCAGGTCTTCTTGGGATATGACGTCATCCCATTGAAGTTTATTTTTGCAGAGATCCTGCAGAAGAATCTTTGCTTGAAGGATGCATGGCGATGCAAATCCAAGTGGGTCGTATATTGAACTAACCACTGAGAGGATCCCGCGTCTAGAGGGTGGTCTTTGTTTGACTAAGATCTCGAATCCAAGAGTATCAGTTTCCACGTCCCAGAGAACTCCGAGGGCCCTTTCGACAGGTAGATGTTCAAAGTTTTCACTGAGACGGATCTTTCACTTTCCGGTATTGAGTCAAGTACAGCTCGACTGTTCGTCATCCATTTGGTAAGTCTAAATCCGCTTTTGGATAAAAGTTGACACAATTCACCAACAAGTTGAATAGCTTTCTGTTCATCATCGGTAGACTTCAAGCAATCATCGACGTAGAAGTTACGCCATACAGTGGTAACAGCTTCAGTAGAGAAGTTAGCTTCGTTGTCTTCAGCCGTCCTTTTGAGCGCGAAGCTCGCACAGCTGGGGGAGGATACGCCTCCAAAAAGATGCACTTTCATCTGGTATTCTTCAGGTTCTTTACTGATACCACCTCCGGGCCACCACAGGTAACGTAGATAGTCGCTGTCTCTAGGTGGTCCATAAACTTGATAAAACATTGCTTCGATATCTGCCATTATGGCGATACTGTTCTCTCTAAACTTTGTCAACACCCCGACGAGTGAATTAGTCAAGCCAGGACCTTGCATCAGTCTGTTGTTTAACGAGGCTGTTCCATGCTTCGCAGCACAGTCAAACACTACACGTGTTTTGTCTGGTTTGCGTGGGTGTTTTACTGGGTGATGAGGCAGGTACCATCCAGGTGAATCTTTACAGTCGACTTTCTCTTCGGGCACCTTCTGAGCGTGACCTTTTTCTACGAGGTCTTCCATGAACGTGGTGTAGTTCTTGTGCAGTCCTTCATCTTTACTTAGTCTGTTCTTAAGTGATTTCAATCGATTTTCTGCATCTGACTTGTTATTGGGTAGATCAGGAGGATAGTTACGCCAAGGAAGCGCAATCTGGTAGTGGCCATCGACAATCTTTGCAGAATCGTTTATGATACTGAGGGCTTTGGTGTCCTCTCGTGACATAGTCTTTTCGTCGTAAATCTTTGTTTCGTTGAATTCCATGTTACAATACTTTCTGAATTGTTCGTTCAATAGCACATCAGCGTCGATTCGATTGGCTGTATGGATTTCCTCGCACGTTTCTCTCCCAAGAGGTCCGTTGATAGTCCATCCAAGAACTGTCTTTACTGCATATGGGCCATCATCTTGACTTTGTTTCACTTGCTTCGGTTCTAATGCTTTAGGTACATCGTTTCCGATCAACAGGTCGACTTTGTCTGATTCAATTGATGGTAGCTTTATCCCTTGAAGGTAAGTCCACTGATTCACGTCAGCTTGAGTAGGAATGTCATTTACCGTTACAGGTAATCTTTCGCATGAGTAGACGTTTGGTAATTCTACAGTATTCTGTTCTTTCAGATCACAGACGACCAGATTAACGACAGTACAATCGGACTTCACATTTTCATTGTTCACAGTAGTTAATGACAAGGACGCTTTCTCGCCTGGCTCTCCAAGTTGATCAATCAGTCTTTTCGTAAAGAACGTCGTGTTCGATCCAGGGTCCAGAAAGGCGTACGTTTCAATGACTAAAGTAGCGTCTTTCACCTTTACTTTAACAGGAACGATGGGCATACCGGTCGCGATAGCTGTACCGGCCCCAGTGGAACTACACTGTCCCTTTGAGTTAATACAGCCGTTGTTAGCAGTATTTGAAGCTCCTTGCGGAGGCGTCTTTGTTTCGTCAGACTTTGGGTGTAAGAAGGTGGAATGTTTTCTCTCAAGTTTACAATTCTCTACTTTGCAGAAACTTTCTTTAGGACATGATTTCGCCATATGACCCACGAGCAGACAGTTGTCACAGAGTCCCTTTTCGCGCGCAAACTTGATTTTGTCTCGCAAGGACTTTTCTTTGAAGACTTTACAACGTGACAGCCAGCGTTGTTCATTACACATTAAGCACTTTGGAATTTTCTTTTCTTCTGTAGCATTGCTAGACATTGGTTCACTATGCGTAGCGTAGGATGACCTGGCAACGGGAAAGGCTGGCTTGCGCTTTCTTTCCGTCGTAGATGACATACTTCGATTCTTTGACTCCACTGCGCTGTTGGCCAAGTTACCAAACAGAGGGTGATTTGCAGCTCTTGCTTTCTTATCCACGAACTCAGTAACGTCTTCGATGGTTATGTCTCTTTTCTGTTCTTCAGTAATGTTATCGGCGACGTCACGCCACCTTTGCCTTAAAGCAAACGGCAGCTTCTCAATAATCTTTTGCAAAGTGTCCGGGTTGTCTAATTTACTGAGACAACCAATTTCCTTTAGGGTGTTCCTACAACTTGTTAATAAAACTGAATACTTTTGTAGAGCTTGGCCGTCTTCAGCCTTGATCTGTGGCGCTTTCATAAGGCGTTCGGCATAAGCTGCGCTGATCTTATAGTTCTGTCCGTATTTGCTCTTTAGCAGGTCTCTTGCTCTTCTGTAACCCTCATTCGCTTCCATTGGTAAACAGCTCCGCATAAGTTCTTGGACGTCTCCTGTCGTAAACTGGATTAAGTAATACAGTCTCGCATTAGCGCTTGACGTTTTCGTCTCAATCAAATTTTCAAACGCTCTGATAAATCCACAATAGTCTATGGGATCTCCGGTGAAAGCTTGAATCTCTGTTTGCGGTAAGGTAAGGGCATTGGTGTGTAGTCTCTGTTGTTCAAGTAGTTCTTGGAGCGGCAAACTTTGTTGCAATCGTTGATCCGTGATTGACTGAGCAAGAACTTTACATGTAAATTGATCTGCATACTGTAACGTAGTTTCGTTTGAATTGTCCTTTTCAACATACGTTGTAGATCTTTGTGTTCTAAATGAATGTTCACTCTCAGTTTCTTTGGGTACACTAGATTCAATGGGCGTGGTAATACCCTTTATCTCACATTCTTTCTCTTTTGGCGTTGAATGACAAAATTGAGTTGCAGAAACTGTCGTTCCATTTTCAAATCCAGTCTCTCCAGAATTAGAAATGTCGTTAGCTTGCACGTGCTGATCGTTATCAGCTAGACGTTCTGGCGGTTGTGGTGACATTGACAACGTATATGTCTTGTTTTCTTCGTTATTAGAGTTTACTTCTGATTTCTTCGGTTCTGATTGAGTAGAAATTTTATTGTTGAATTCTTGTTCCATCAAAATTGGTAGCGATTTGCTTATTCTCTTTGACGATGAATATATTTCGTTTGTGTGGACGTTATGCCGACATCAGACCGTATTCGCATGTCGGCATTCTTTGATGAAGTGGGGAAATGTTTTATTTAATTCCTTCGCTTGAATTCTTAGAAGCTGAGTTTCTAGTCTCAGCTGTTCCTTTTTGTTGCGCAATTCTAGCCTAGCTCGATCTTGTTCCATTCGTGACTTCTATATTTCACTCTCAAGTCGATATTCGTCCATTTGAATAGCTTGACGCCTTTCTAATGTTGACTTTTCTGCAATTAGCGCGGCTTCTGAACGTGCAATGAAGGTTGAACTGATTCTTGAAAAAATTGAAGAAACAACAGATTCATTCTTTAACCCTTTCGAGTTTCTAGTTGAAGGTAGATAATTCACACCGATGTTGCTTACAGAGTCCTGAGGACGAAAACTGACATCTGACGTGATTCCCGCTATCGTATTTTCAATGCGGCGTGTTTCGGCATCTATCCACAAACCAAATTTATCAACAAGCTGAGAGACTCGCGTCTCTTCAGAGTCATAATATTCCTGAGATTCATCAATATCGTACCTGTCCGTAAGCTCACCATGATATTTCAAATGTGCATCTGTAAATTTCCTCATAGCCTTGTTTAGCTCTTCAAACTTCTCTCTGACCTGACCGATGTTTTCGTAATCTGACATAAGTGACTGTAATTCATTTCGTAGTTTCGTGACATAAGCTTTCATTCCAGCTCGAGTTCGTTTCAATTGATAAATTCTTTCAAATCTTTCTCCAGCGACGACTTTCTTGTTGGACCGGGCAGTTCTTCGAACATTTGCCCTGGCAAATGAGGTGAGACATGAGGTTCCATTTCTTCGTCAGTTTTCGTTGAGATACCAAGACAAAGTTGATTCATTCGATTCCAAATTGAAGATAATCAGTGTAGTTGAGTTGAGATCCTCGATGAAAGTTAACCACTAAGTTTTCGAACTAAATGTAGACTTTGAGAATTCAATTCGTTGCGACATCTAGCTTTCGAACTCATTTCTTTATTTGACGGTTACGCGGTAAATTAATGACGATAATAATGCGTAGAATACAATGTGTAGACTATAATGGCGAAGTATAATGGTTCGAACTATGGAGAAATAAATGCCTAGAATTACCTTTTACACATTAATATAAACAAGAAATATACAAAAAAAGAGGAAATACTTACAAGTTATTGTCGGAAGTACATCTTGTCGTGTTACATTGTCGAACTCAACTGATTGCTAATTTATTCTAAGATGCTATAAATATGTTCCCGCTAAGGATCATGGGTTGAGAGTAACAAATGTATAGTCTATGTCCAATTGATAATTTTACTTTTTTCCCTGTACATGAGTCATTTAAGTTTGATATCAGGTATTCTAATTTTAGTGATATCTAACTTCTTTAAATAGGGTGATAACATTGATGAACTTGAAGAGGAGCCAGAGTTTTGGACTGAGGAGGTTCTTGAACATTTATTCAATGACTTTAATTCAGATGAATCCCTGCCAGATCCACAATCAAGATATTCAGTTGTGAAAAAGCTAACCTCTCTTCGGCAGTGGTTTGCATTGTTCATTCTTCTGTGGCAATCAAACTGTAAAATTAACGATAATGGTATAGAATGGCTACTTCGATTCCAGTTACAGTTCCTTCACTTAATAGGAACAAGAGCCAGAATGGCTTCACGCTCGGGCCACTTCGTATCAAAATTGTCGAATTAGTGGCTAACTAATATGTTGTCTTTTTTTCTTATAATCATCGTAATGCTGTAGTGGCACAAAAATTGTCCTAACATTTGATTGGTTTCTTGCGCGCAATGGGCTTTTGGCAGGTACGGCGTGACATTTTAAATTTTACTCCGACAAGAACAAAAATATAATATTTTAAAAGAACACACCAAAATTAATAAAAAATACTTTCAATATTTCATTTTTTTCTAATTTTGGTGTGTTCTTTTCAAATATTATATTTTTGTTCTTGTTGGAGTAAAATTTAAAATGTCACGCAACGCCTGCTAAAAGTCCATTCCCGATCAGGTCACGCAACTATCAAGGATAAACGATTGCAAAATAAATAAATAAATAAAAAGGCAAAAACGGTTTATTTCTTTTGGGAATTGTATAATAAATAAATTATTAGTCGACTAGCCAGCTAATAAAGCTGCATTTTGGCTCTAAAAAAGTTATAATAAAGCTGTGAATTTTTACTCGTCACTTCCATTTTGAAGGCTCGTCAAAATACAGCGTGACTGGTAAAAATACACAGCCGTATTAGCTGGCTAGTCAACTAATAACGTATATATAAGTAAAGGAAATCTGCTCTAACGGCTGGTTACTCTGTGCACTAGTATGATGAGAGGGAACTGGGACCAGTAAAACAAAATGGCGCCAGAACGGAAAAGAAACCTTATGGGATGGCTCTTCACTGTCTATTTATGTTTTATTGAGAAGAAAAAAACGCGATTATGTCTGCAAAGAAGGTATTTTTTCTTTGAAAGGACAGTAGAAATGTTAGTGTTCATATTTTAGAATATTCCGATCCGTTATGCCTCGAAATGACGGATTAAGCTTTCATACCTGACTATGTGAACATATCATAAGTCAGTACAGTCTTAGAAGTTAGAGAATTGTGATCTCATTTTGAATACAATGATTGCATTGTTAATAAAGGTCACCTTTAAAACAGTGTCGTCAAATGAAAATTGGAGTTGTTTGGTTGGGCAAGAACAGAAAACAATATAGAATGGGAATTAAAATTTGAGATGAATATAAAGAAACACCTGGGATTTCACATGGGATTTGATCAAATAAGAGATGGAAATGGGTCAAACTTTCCTGGTTTTTAAGGATTACCCTTTAAGAAATGACTATAGATATATGTCATAAATAGTGACTTTGTTTTTCTCAGGGTAGTACTAGTGCATAGCGCTGCTGTAGTCCTCAAGCAGTTAATTTCATTTGGAGGTCTAAGGGGCTATTTACATGAAAGGCAAGATGTCCCTGCTAGGAGGTAGGGATAACTCTTTTGATTCCTTTTCCCTGGGGGATACAAAACAAGTTGTCCCTCCTAGCAGGGACAACTTGACTTATATTAACAGCCCCTAACTAAAGTGAATTCCAGACGAAACTCATGTGAAGACTGACATTAAGATCTGGGGGTACTCCCATACATTACTATATTATAGGTATGTCAATCAAGAGATATTTCAAAAAAAAAACAAACTGATTTCAGCCTTATGTTTATATTGTTGCCATGGTAACACCAATTACACTCAAACTGACATCTTGACCTCAGTTTATCTACTGAGAGGAAAATTGTGATAAAATAAGGGCAAGCTTATCACTGAACAAGCTAATCATTGAATTGTTTGTAATTTATTCAAAAATGGCTTGCTAAAAATTTTTGAATTGTGCCTTAATTTCTTTATCTTAGTGTGTAGTTAATTGCCCGTGTAGTCCCTTGTCTAGAGCTGGTGGAGTTTGAGAGATATTTTAGAATGGATTTCAGCCATCTTTGTTTACCGTCGCTATGGCAACACAAATAGAAGTGGAATAGACAAAAATGAAAACTTTAATTCAAGTCCAATAACTGGTGAAATAACCGTTTTGGTAGGTCAAGAGTAAGTTGCTCAGTTTGCAAAGTGAAAAATGGAAGCATGGTCAATACAAAACTATATCAAACCACCTTAATGCACTCACTCTTAGGGATTCAGACTGAAAGAAAATATACTGAATAAGAATAAACGATTTTTATTAACAATGAAAATGGTAGCAAATATACAACATGGTATAAACTAAATGTAATTAAAGTGCCCTTATGTTGTCTGTGAAAAAAA
>JALIZF010000560.1:0-31391 GCA_029948255.1 Telmatactis stephensoni | reverse complement strand
TGTTGTGGAAACTACTGCACCACCTGTAGTTGTAGAAAACTACCGCACACCTGTAGTTGTAAACTACTGCACCACCTGTAGTTGTGAAACTCTGGCACCACCTGTAGTTGTGAAACTACTGCACCACCTGTATTGTGGAAACTACTGCACACCTGTTGTTGTGGAAACTACTGCACCACCTGTATTGTGGAAACTACTGCCCACCTGTAGTTGTGGAAACTACTGCACCACCTGTAGTTGTGAAACTACTGCACCACCTGTAGTTGTGGAAACTACTGCACCACCTGTAGTTGTGGAAACTACTGCACCACCTGTAGTTGTGGAAACTACTGCACCACCTGTAGTTGTGGAAACTACTGCACCACCTGTAGTTGTGGAAACCACTGCACCACCTGTAGTGTTGGAAACTACTGCACACCTGTAGTTGTAGAAACACTGCACCACCTGTTTGTTGTAGAAACTACTGCACCACCTGTAGTTGTGGAAACTACGCACACCTGTAGTTGTAGAACTACTGCACCACCTGTAGTTTGTGAAACTACCGCAGCACCTGTAGTTGTGGAAACTACTGCACCACCTGTAGTGTGGAAACTACTGCACACCTGTAGTTGTGGAAACTACTGCACCACCTGTAGTTGTAGAAACCTGCACCACCTGTAGTTGTAGAAAACCTGCACCACCTGTAGTTGTAGAAACTACTGCACCACCTGTAGTTGTGAAACTACTGCACCACCTGTAGTTTGTGGAAACTACTGCACCACCTGTAGTTGTGGAAACACTATGCACCACCTGTAGTTGTGGAAACTACTGCACCACCTGTAGTTGTGGAAACTACTGCACCACCTGTAGTTGTGAAACTACTGCACCACCTGTTTGTTGTAGAAACTACTGCACCACCTGTAGTTGTGGAAACTACTGCACCACCTGTAGTTGTAGAAACTACTGCACCACTGTAGTTGTAGAAACTACCGCATACTGTAGTTGTAGACACTACTGCACCACCTGTAGTTGTGAAACTACTGCACCACCTGTAGTTGTGGAAACTACTGCACACTGTAGTTTGTAGAAACTACTGCACCACCTGTAGTTGTAGAAACTACTGCACCACTGTAGTTGTAGAACTACTGCACCACCTGTAGTTGTGGAACTACTGCACCACCTGTAGTTGTGAAACTACTGCACCACCTGTAGTTGTAGAAACTACTGCACCACCTGTAGTTGTAGAAACTACTGCACCACCTGTAGTTGTGAAACTACTGCACCACCTGTAGTTGTGGAAACTACTGCACCTGTAGTTGTAGAAACTACTGCAGCACCTGTTTGTTGTAGAAACTACTGCACCACCTGTAGTTGTGGAAACTACTGCACCACTGTAGTTGTGGAACTACTGCACCACCTGTAGTTGTGAAACTACTGCACCTGTAGTTGTGGAAACTACTGCACCACCGTAGTTGTGGAAACTACTGCACCACCTGTAGTTTGGAAACTACTGCACACCTGTTTTGTAGAAACTACTGCACCACCTGTAGTTGTGGAAACTACTGCACACCTGTAGTTGTGGAAACTACTGCACCACCTGTAGTTGTGAAACTACTGCACCACCTGTAGTTGTGGAAACTACTGCACACCTGTAGTTGTGAAACTACTGCAGCCACCTGTAGTTGTGAAACTACTGCAGCACCTGTAGTTGGAAACTACTGCACCACCGTAGTTGTGGAAACTACTGCACCACCTGTTGTTTGGAAACTACTGCACCACTGTATTGTGGAAACTACTGCACCACCTGTAGTAGTGAAACTACTGCACCACCTGTAGTTGTAGAAACACTGCACCACCTGTTGTTGTGAACTACTGCACCACCTGTAGTTGTGGAAACTACTGCACCACTGTAGTTGTTGAAACTACTGCACCACCTGTAGTTGTAGAAACTACTGCACCACCTGTAGTTGTAGAAACTACTGCACCACCTGTAGTTGTGAAACTACTGCACCACCTGTAGTTGTGGAAACTACTGCACACCTGTAGTTGTAAAACTACTGCTCCACCTGTAGTTGTAGAAACTACTGCACCACCTGTAGTTGTAGAAACTACTGCACTACCTGTAGTTGTGGAAACTACTGCACCACCTGTTGTTGTGAAACTACTGCACCACTGTAGTTGTAGAAACTACTTCACCACCTGTAGTTGTAGAACCACTGCACCACCTGTAGTTGTAGAAACTACTGCACCACCTGTAGTTGTGGAAACTACTGCAGCACCTGTAGTTGTAGAAACTACTGTAGCACCTGTTGTTGTAGAAACTACTGCACCACCTGTAGTTGTAGAAACTACTGCACCATCTGTAGTTGTGGAAACTACTGCACCACCTGTAGTTGTGGAAACTACTGCAGCACCTGTAGTTGTGGAAACTACTGCACCACCTGTAGTTGTGGAAACTACTGCACCACCTGTAGTTGTGGAAACTACTGCACCACCTGTTGTTGTAGAAACTACTGCAACACCTGTAGTTGTGGAAACTACTGCAGCACCTGTAGTTGTGGAAACTACTGCACCACCTGTAGTTGTAGAAACTACTGCAGCACCTGTAGTTGTGGAAACTACTGCAGCACCTGTAGTTGCTGAAACTACTGCAGCACCTGTAGTTGTGGAAACTACTGCACCACCTGTAGTTGTGGATACTACTGCACCACCTGTTGTTTTGGAAACTACTGCACCACCTGTAGTTGTAGAAACTACTGCACCCACCTGTAATTGTGGAAAACTACTGGCACCACCTGTTGTTGTAGAAACTACTGCACCACCTGTAATTGTGGAAACTACTGCTCCACCTGTAGTTGTAGAAACTACTGCACCACCTGTAGTTGTGGAAACCACTACACCACCTGTAGTTGTGGAAACTACTGCAGCACCTGTGGTTGTGGAAACTACTGCAGCACCTGTAGTTTGTGGAAAGTACTGCACCACCTGTAGTTGTGGAAACTACAGCACCACCTGTAGTTGTAGAAACTACTGCACCACCTGTAGTTGTGGAAACTACTGCACCACCTGTAGTTGTAGAAACTACAGGTCCACCTTTTGTGATGGAAAGTACTACACCTGCCGATATGACGACTTTTAAACCGATAGAAACCACCGTACCTACGTTTGTTACTGGTAGGATTATTGTTGTTTTAGGTTTTTCGTTGTTTGTTTATTCATTTTGTGTAGTTGTATTCTTTTTGTTTTGATTGTTTGTGTGCTCGCTTTCCTTTCTTTTTTTATATATAATGTTTTTCATTTATTTTTATTGTTATTTCGCTAAGTTTTCGTCTAGGATCTTTATATTTATTATTTTTGCTTGTAAAGAATCTACTGTTTCTTGAAAGTGTAAATGACGATTAGGCTTAACTTTTCTCTGTAGCCCTGTTTCCTTTCCGTCGTTGAAAAAAGTATTGATTTGTCAAACAATTAGAGCTCATGGTCAGGCATGAGGTATTGCTTAAACATTCTTAAGTGGCCCATAAGTAAATGAATAAATTCTGTTGCTTTGTTGGCAACCCCATGCTTTGAGATTCATTGATATCCAGCTCTTTTGTTTTTTTCTACATTAGAGAGAGAGAGGAAAAAAAAAAAAAAAAGAAAAGAAAAAGAAAAAAAAAAGAAAGAAAAAATAATAATTTGCTATGGAATTCATGACATCGATATTAGTAAAATTGCTGAGTTTCTTAAAGATGGGGAGGTTGTGAATTTTTAGCTAGATATTTTTTGTGGAATTTTTGATAATATTCGTGGTGACGCCAAGGTGTCTAATATCTTTTCTACCTCGTGGCCGTTCATAATAGATACAGTACTATAGTTCTCTATGACTGTAAACTATACCAGCTTTGACATGATTAAATGTATGAAACCGGGACTAGCCCCAGTAACAATGAGGAGGCAAAAGAAGCAGTCGATGTTAAGGACATGAAAAAGGCGAGGCAGACACGAGGAATAGATGGGGAAAGTTCTGTACGTGGTCTAGATCTGAATGCATCATTCGTTGCTCGTTTGTTGTGAGGGGAGGAAAGTAGGGGAGGGGGAGAAATGATGTATTTGTTTTCTATCGTAACTACGAATCTCAATGAGAAGTAATGATCGTTGTAATGCAAAAGCGTTGTGAATAGACAACAAATGTTGTGAATAAAAAACACTGTCACATCGACATATACCCCTTCCGTTATGAGAGTGAAACATGTGACCTAAAACTTACGATAGATATTTGTAGCTGTGGTGGTAGTTTCAATGATCATTCAATAATCTTTTACCCCCTTACAAATGACGTTGTCAAAACGTCTTCAAAATTTTTTCTTATAACCTTACATATGTTTCAATTTTGTAAGTTTAAAACTTTACTGAAGTGGTTCCTTAGTTTTTCTTTCGATTAATACATCAGCTAAAACAGGCAGATAAAAGCGAGAGGTTATATCAAAGACTTGTGCGGACATAACAATATGTTGGTGATTGTCTAGGAAACAGTGCCTAAAAAATTCAAGGCACCTGATTGTGAATATCATTATCAAATTCCCATGTCCGAATCCGATCCTTTGTTTTCCTAGATCTATAACCCATCAATAAAATGTTCTGCGTTTTTCTGAATGTACATTTTTTTATTATGCAGTTACTAACCTTAACTTGTACTTTTTTAACCACAGAAAAGAAAGTAACGGAAATGAAAAAGACAGAGCAGCCACAAGTAAAGAAATTCACTACACAACCACCTGCTGTTGTTACCACTGCAGAACCAGTAGAGACCACACAACCACCTGTTATTACCACTGCAAAACCAGTAGAGACCACACAACCACCTGTTGTTGTTACCACTGCAAAACCAGTAGAGACCACACAACCACCTGTTGTTGTTACCACTGCAAAACCAGTAGAGACAACACAACCACCTGTTGTTGTTACCACTGCAGAACCAGTAGAGACCGCACAACCACCTGTTGTTGTTACCACTGCAAAACCAGTAGAGACCACAGAACAACCAGATGTTGTTACCACTGCAAAACCAGTAGAGACCACAGAACCACCTGTTGTTGTTACCACTGCAAAACCAGTAGAGACATCACAACCACCTGTTGTTGTAACCACTGCAAAACCAGTAGAGACCACAGAACCACGTGTTGTTGTAACCACTGCAAAACCAGTAGAGACCACACAACCACCTGTTGTTACCACTGCAAAACCAGTAGAGACCACACAACCACCTCTTGTTACC
Organism: Telmatactis stephensoni; assembly: GCA_029948255.1. NCBI lineage: Eukaryota > Metazoa > Cnidaria > Anthozoa > Actiniaria > Isophelliidae > Telmatactis > Telmatactis stephensoni. The sequence goes on along the minus strand of JALIZF010000560.1, from coordinate 26,155 downwards.
ACTGCAAAACCAGTAGAGACCACACAACCACCTGTTGTTACCACTGCAAAACCAGTAGAGACCACTCAACCACCTGTTGTTGTTACCACTGCAAAACCAGTAGAGACCACACAACCACCTGTTGTTGTAACCACTGCAAAACCAGTAGAGACCACCCAACCACCAGATGTTGTTACCACTGCAAAACCAGTAGAGACCACCCAACCACCAGATGTTGTTAGCACTGCAAAACCAGTAGAGACCACACAACCACCTGTTGTTGTTACCACTGCAAAACCAGTAGAGACCACACAACCACCTGTTGTTGTTACCACTGCAGAACCAGTAGAGACCGCACAACCACCTGTTGTTGTTACCACTGCAAAACCAGTAGAGACAACACAACCACCTGTTGTTGTTACCACTGCAAAACCAGTAGAGACCACAGAACAACCAGATGTTGTTACCACTGCAAAACCAGTAGAGACCACAGAACCACCTGTTGTTGTTACCACTGCAAAACCAGTAGAGACATCACAACCACCTGTTGTTGTAACCACTGCAAAACCAGTAGAGACCACAGAACCACGTGTTGTTGTAACCACTGCAAAACCAGTAGAGACCACACAACCACCTGTTGTTACCACTGCAAAACCAGTAGAGACCACACAACCACCTCTTGTTACCACTGCAAAACCAGTAGAGACCACACAACCACCTGTTGTTACCACTGCAAAACCAGTAGAGACCACTCAACCACCTGTTGTTGTTACCACTGCAAAACCAGTAGAGACCACACAACCACCTGTTGTTGTAACCACTGCAAAACCAGTAGAGACCACCCAACCACCAGATGTTGTTAGCACTGCAAAACCAGTAGAGACCACCCAACCACCAGATGTTGTTAGCACTGCAAAACCAGTAGAGACCACACAACCACCTGTTGTTGTTACCACTGCAAAACCAGTAGAGACAACACAACCACCTGTTGTTGTAACCACGGCAAAACCAGTAGAGACCACAGAACCACCTGTTGTTGTTACCACTGCAAAACCAGTAGAGACAACACAACCACCTGTTGTTGTTACCACTGCAGAACCACCACCTGTTGTTACCACTGCAAAACCAGTAGAGACAACACAACCACCTGTTGTTACCACTGCAGAACCAGTAGAGACAACACAACCGCCTGTTGTTACCACTGCAGAACCAGTGGAGACCACAGAACCACCCGTTGTTGTTACCACTGCAAAACCAGTTGAAACAACACAACCACCTGTTGTTGTTACCACTGCAGAACCAGTAGAGACCACAAAACCACCTGTTGTTGTTACCACTGCAAAACCAGTAGAGACCACACAACCACCTGTTGTTACCACTGCAAAACCAGTAGAGACAACACAACCACCAATTAGTTTGTGTGCTGAAGGACAGCATGATTGTCATCCTAATGCACAGTGCGTTGATACTGTTGGGTCTTATATCTGTCGATGCAAGGATGGTTTCATTGGTAATGGCAAGCTTTGTGAAGGTAACAAATGAGATTGCGCTCTTTTTTTGTAAAGTAGTAGTCGTATGATTGTGAAGGAGACTGTGTTTTTACGTTACCTAGTTAGTGCCGTGATTTGTAACCGTGCGGCGCCTTTTTATTGCCGTTTTCACAGTCATACGAAATGTGCTCTACTCTAACGATGTTGGTTATAAGGGTGCTTATACTTTATTGAAACAATTTTTTTCAGACAAGAATGAATGTTTGGACAAAAGTGCAAAATGCAACGTAAACGCGGTCTGTACGAACACTCTTGGTTCATATCGCTGTCGTTGTAAAAACGGTTATACGGGTGATGGAGAAACTTGTCAAGGTAATTTTCGCAGGTTTTGTTTTGACGTACCGTTATGTTTGAATACGATTAAGAATTATAAACACTAGGAGAATTGTAGCCTTGGATAATCATTGGAAGATCTTATTTAAGGATTATCAGGGGTGTGTGAACATGAGTTAGGCCCGTGATCGAACGTGTCAAGTTTTGACTTACGACTATCATGTCTCGTGTGAGCAAGGGTCCACGCAAGTCAATGGAAGTATTTCCAAAAAACTCTCACGAAATATCAGCTAGTTGAAGGCCAAGGAGATTATCCGGTTTCTTTTTGTTTGAATTGTTTGTAAAGAGTCAGGATGTTTTGCGACCAATCCGATTTTCGAATACAGAAAATAGATCATTTTAGTGTTTCAAACATGATTTGAAACTTCAAAAGTACAATTCCAAATATCTCGATTTCCGATTCCATTTTTCTGAGTCAGGAATCAGAAAAATCACATTTTCTGATTTCTGTATTATCTTACCTATATTCCAAAAATATCCATGGAAAGGTAGGCCGCTTCATTTCTTACTTCCGGTCAAGAATGACCTCACTCAGCCCAACCTCCCCCTGTATTACCACAGGTAGCTCGGAACTAAAAAGTGACAAAGATAACTTGACGGGATGAGGGGTAATGTTAAGTTATTCATCCCCAGACTTTTCTCGTAAGTAAGAAATGAAGCGGCCTACCCTTCCACGGGTAGTTTTGTAATATAGGTAAGATAATACGATTTCTGATTTCTGATTCAGAAAACAGAAATCCGAAAATGTGATTTTTCTGATTCCTGATTCAGAAAACAGGAATCGGAAATCGAGATATTTGGAATTGTGCTTTTGAAGTTTCAAATCATGTTTGAAAGACTAAAATGATCTATTTTCTGAAATAGGAATCTGAAATGATTTCAAACGATTTTAGATTCCTGATTCGGAAATCGGATTGGCCGCAAAACATCCTGATTCAATAATATGGAAAACAGGACAGATTAGCTCCAGCGTCGCAGGATTTTCGGTTGAATTCTCCCCAAAAGAATTTGATTGTCCTAATTCGAGAAATATCAATAAATTGAATATTTTCGCGCAAATAGGATTTTTTAACTCAAACTTTTTAAATTAGCTTATTCTTTGTAATTGTCTTTTTTTTACCAATATTATTAGTTCTTTTATTAGCGCTTTAATAGAACAGATTTGTATTTGCGCTTTATAAATATATATGATGATTAACTTTATATATATATGATGATGATGATTATGTTTCTCTTGGCTGTATTTATTTAAGCGTTATCTAGAGGCATTATGTAATTGTTGTAATCTTAGATCTTTGTTTGGTAGCATTCACACATGTGAGGTCGATATACGGTGCAGGTACAGCACAACAAGAGAGCTGTCAGACGAAGTGATTCATTCTGATCCTGATTTTACAGAAGCTAGTTTTGTGTGGCATAGCCAGGGGAAAACATAAGAATGATTAAATAGAGAACCGCCTACATTTTGACTATATAACCTTTATATGTTCTTTAGATATCAACGAGTGTGTTGTTGGTAAATCCAACTGCAGTCCTAACGCCATCTGTCTGAACAACCTTGGATCGTTCACTTGTAGTTGTAGAGAAGGATTTATAGGGAATGGAACTCAATGCGATGGTAATGCCTGGCAATACGTGCATTTATTATTTAAGTTTTAATTATAGAAGATTCGATGCTTATTCCTGAACATCCTAATGAAGTCTATTGATGGGTGCATTACAAGCAAATATATCTGTTTTTCCCTTACCATGTCTTTATTTTTCGATGTTTCTTCTATTGATTTGATACAAATATAAAATATTTGTAGACATTGACGAATGTGCAGCAAACCTCGCAGACTGCCATGATAAAGCCAAGTGCATCAATTCTTTTGGATCTTATCGATGTGAGTGTCTCATGGGTTTTGTTGGAGATGGTTTCATTTGCAGAGGTAAGTTGGTGGTTTAGTTGAGACCATCAAAAATTGGCTATCAAACCAGAATATCAAACATCAACATACGTAGTCTCCGTCGCAGCCGAGTTTTAGTGTCGACACTAAACGCGGCTGTGAAGGGACGGCATGGAGATGTGTAAAGCTTTGTAGAAAATAACCTGATTTGTTATCACCTTACAGTTTCAGCTGCCGGGAAGTGTAAACCTAAATGCGACGATAACGCTGACTGTGCAGTGGAAGGTGGCGCATTTCAATGTATTTGCAGGAAAGGATACAGTGGAAATGGCCTAAGCTGCTCTGGTATGTCCCAAAATTGTCTTCCAAGATTTTGATTTTAAATAGTTAGAGTTGAAGTTTGGTGTCTGTCATAGATATCAACGAATGTGAAGACGGGTCGCACAGTTGTTCCTCTGATGCTGAGTGTATCAACACCGAAGGATCTTACAAATGCCGCTGCAATGATGGCTACAGTGGAGACGGTTTCCAATGCACAGGTTTTACGACGTAGTTGTGTTTTTTTTCCAGCTTATCATTGGGTCAATCATTTATTTGGTGTTCCAGGGTTCCCACTGACCTTTGGAATTGTCAGGGATTATTTATTTGATAATTTGAATTGTAATTGTAAAGATGTTACTAGAGTAAGTTAAAAATGTCAGGGAACTTAGGGAAACCAGTTTTTTAGTGGTTTGGCTAGCCATAGGATTTACAAACCTAAAGCATTATGTTGATGTTGATGGAAAAGAAATTGAGTAAAAAGTCGGCAAAAAATAAGATGTGGTTATTGAATAGTCAGGAATTTTATTTTACCAAGGAAATGGGACCCATGCGTTCAATCAATACAGCACTTGAGAATTAGTACACATCAAATGAACACTTTACGTTGTGAACTAAAGACAATATGGTTTTTATCCACGAACTATTCATATTTTCAAATCATTCCTTTATTCTTATTATTTTTACTTTGAAGATGATGATGAGTGTAGCCTCGGCACCAATGATTGTTCTCCGAACGCTTTGTGCACCAATACTCCTGGATCATTTGTATGTCGCTGCTTGAGAGGATACACTGGAGATGGTAAAACGTGCACAGGTAAGACCTTTCATTTCGACATGCCTTTCATCAAAATCGCGACTAGATTTGTTAAAATTTTGGTTATTTTCTAAGATCGCGACGAATGTTTGGATGGAAGCCACACGTGTTCAAGAAATGCGTTGTGCACCAACACTGAAGGATCATATGTCTGCCGATGTCGTCGGGGTTTTGATGGCAATGGACGATTTTGTTCAGGTTAGCATTGGAAAAAGTGATCAATTTCAATAGTATGTAAAAATCGTGTAAAAATCATGTAAAGATACCATAAATTTCAATTTACATGATTGTTCCCCATTTACAGGGTTTTGTGATTTTTGAGTTTTTTTTACAGGATCAGGAAGATCCTGTAAAAATCCTGTAGAAATCCTGTAAAAATCCTGTAAAAAAACTAGATCTAACAAAGATAATGGAAAAATCGTGTAAAAACAATGTAAAAGATTATGTAAATTTGATCAACAAAACCCTGTAAAATTCCTGTAAATTTTATAGACAAACCTTGTAAATATAATATTACATGGTTTTACATCTAAATTTGCATGATTTTTACAGTAAATTTACAGGCATTTATTTTACATGATTTTTATTTCTTCTGGCATCATGTGTAATAAATATACAGGGTCACTGAATCCATGTAAATGCTAATTGACATGATTTTTACATGATCTTTTTTAGTCTACCAATTTCCATAGTATGTAAAATTCATGTAAATTAATTTACATGGTATGTAAATCGACATTTCCATGATTTTTCCATACTATGGAAATCGAACATTTTTTCCAGTGTAGAATTGCGCATCTGAGAAATTTGCGAGCATTGTTGGAATAGATGATAAGCATAACAGTTGTATTTATGTATCCATCGCTTCCTATAAAACACATTTTCATATAGGATTGATAGTTAGAGTTCTGTAGCAATGAGTGAAAATTTGATTGCTTGAAATTTAGTTAGGTCTGTTCACACGAAAATGACGCATTTGTGCGTTTTTTAATTTGAAAACGTTCATGTAGTGAAAATGTAGAGACAGTAGAGAGTGTTTCCAAAAAGTTCATTGATGTAAAATACGTCGTGTGGCCAGGACACCAAAAATGCGTAACAAACAGCGTATTGTGCGAAACAGAAAGCTGATAAATGCTTTTGTTGAATGTAATTTTCTCAAAGCTATTATTAGATTAATCTTTCCATTGTTTTTTATAAAAGATGTGGATGAGTGTTCTACAAACAAGCACGACTGCAATGTAAACGCTCTTTGTACAAACACCGAAGGGTCGTACGTTTGCAGATGTGTTAGAGGATTTGAAGGCGACGGAAAAGTTTGCATTGGTAAGTAAATGTCCCAGTTCTTATTTGACACGTTTCATTTAAAGCACATACGAACCTCTCCACAGCAGCCATCCTGGGCTAGATTACGAAGCTTTTGCGGAAAGGTTGCCGTTTTACGGAGATTTCATTATAGTGTAAATGTATGGATTGGATCGATTGCAGTAGCAGAAAGTACCGATCATTGTATAGAGTTTACAATTAGTGGAAGTTCGATTGTATTCAGCATTTGCTTGGTCTATACATTGTTACACCAATCAATCAGATGTTTTCAAATCAGGCAAAATACCTCCATTCTTTAATTCATAAAAAATAATATCTTTTTCTGCGCTCCGTTCAAAAATAATGCACACAGGACGTGACGAGATTATGAAAGAAGTTATCTGCTTAGTTGTCAAGTAAAAATATTCAAGGGAAAAAAAAGAGGTGGATTTTCCTCTAACAAAATTCAGATGGCACGCTCGCGGTCGAGCTCTCTCTCTCTCTCTCTCTCTCTCTCTCTCTCTCTCTCTCTCTCTCTCTCTCTCTCTCTTTCTCTCTCCATGTTATCGGTCAGGCTATTAACCGTTGATTATTATTTGTTGTGCTTCCTTTCAGATAAAGATGAATGCCAACTTGAAGAAGCTGATTGTCATCCCAATGCTGATTGTATAAACGTTGAAGGCTCGTACAACTGTGAATGTATCTCTGGATACGAGGGAGACGGCAAGAACTGTACAGGTAAAGAAATTCGATTTTCTTCTTTGCTATGCAATCACTCAGTTGGTTCCTCGTTTCGTCTTGAGCTTAACGTTTTTGATGACTATTATATTTCCATAAAACACTGAATTCATCCATCCATCCATCCTTCCGTCTTTTTTTAGTCTTTAACCGAACCATTGTCAATCTTCTTTGTAGATGTGAACGAGTGCGACTCCGTGACACTTAACGGTCTCTGCCACCAGAATGCGGCCTGTAAAAACACAGAAGGTTCTTATAAATGCCATTGCTTGGATGGATACGTTGGTGATGGAAGGTTATGCGAAGGTCAGTTTCTATTTTCACATGCTTTGGAACTCCCTTAGTTCCTTTATACATAACAGCATGTTCCGTCATGTGCTGTACCTAATGGAGCAGTTTTCTTTTGTCACGCTATGGAACGGTCATGGCAGGAATTTGGAATGTTTTTTATAGACATTACGGCACTGACACGTCACAGCACGATACGTCCGTTTCATGATCAAACGAAAACTACTCTATTAGTTCGACTTAGAGGAGCGGCTTGGAGAGCCGGATGATTCAGACGGCGATGTCGAAGCACTTTGTGATGTCGGTGTTCTAGTGCTAGGGTCACCCTACCTTTATGTAAGTGGGCTCTTACTTTCTTAGACATTTGATTTTGATAGTTGTTTGGAATTTGCTTTCAGATGTCGACGAGTGTGCAACTAAAGCACATGACTGTAGCCCAAAGGCCATGTGCACAAACACTATTGGTTCGTATGCTTGTCGATGTATGCGTGGTTTTAAAGGAGATGGAAGAACTTGCGTGGGTTAGTAATAAATGATGATCAAATGTCACTATTGTTAATGACGATCACAAAATCACGGCAGTAATAGTGGTAGAAGAAGGGATAGAAGAAGAAGAACTTTTTTTACCACAACTTGTAATTTTCTCGCTTTCTGATTGGTTGAGAATCGTGGTCAATAAGAGGACATACAATAGATCTGATGGCGTCATCTGTCACGCAAAGCAAAGTCAAACTTTTTGAAGCGGTTTTTTGTTTGAAAAAAGAAGACAATATTTTTCATTTTTAAATAAGTAGAATGACTACAAAAATCGAATGTCTAATTGTTTTGGTCAAGAAAATCGATAGCGACTAACAAAACCGCCAGATTTACAACATTTACAGAGCCCTAAGAAAATTTACAAAATTTCGCGCGACTTTCATCCACGGAGATGTTGGTGTTGAAACAACTCACAAAAATGCCACTTTTACTAGGTACGTTTCTTTTTTTGCAAACTTTAGGAAAGCGATTGGAACCCCCTCCACCTATACGTTAAACACCTTGCGGGACTTTGTCTTAAGGTCCTAAGATAATGAATTCCATATTTTCACTCCAAGAAAACGAATGTTGAACTTTCCATAATTTGTTCTTATTTTAGGTAAATAATATGTTTTTTGCTAGCAAGTCTCGTATTATATTGATGTACTCTGTTAATATTAATGAAAAGTTCATTCAGTGAAAACAGTTAGAAGTATACCATTATGATAGTCGTACATGAACAAAGCATTTTGAATTATAATTAAATCACACATGAGTTTTATCTGGGGACGAAAAATCATGTAAAACTGGTCGCATGTTCTTGTTTATCTTTCTCTTAACTTCATTCGTTTCTTTCTTTTTCCTCTTAAATTTTGTTTCCAGATCTTTTTTCCTTTTTTCTTTTTGGTTTCATGCCTTTTGGGGTCCTTCCGCTATTTCCTAATCTTTTACCCGTGGCTGGGTTTTAAGCAGCTGATGACTCTCATTATCTGCTTCAAATGGTGGTCAAACACCATGTACTCCAAACCAGAGAAGTTTGTATTGAAAACTTGAGATTCAGCTGATGAAAATTGCTGAACGACATTGAGAAGGACGTCAGGTGAAACTCAACAATTTGTTTGTTTGCGTCAGTTTGTTTGTCTTTATTTGTGTTAAGATAAACAAATCTAAATTGTATTTAAATATTATTAAGTTTTATTAGGTATTTTATTAGATGTCATATCAAAATCATTGTCTACCAGCTTGTAGTGCTAATGTAGAATGCATGATGCTGAAGAATGCTAGCTGAACGGTTCTACATTGAAGATTGTTATTTGTTTTGCTGTCACTGAATATCGTTTTTGGTCAAGGTAATTAGTAAGTAATATTTGGTTGCTCTTGCAGATGCCATGTCTAAATGTCTACCAGCTTGTGGTGCTAATGAAGAATGTATGATGCAAGAAGAAGGACCAGCTCAGTGTGTTTGTAAGCTAGGTTTCCAAGGACCACAATGTACAGGTACTCTCAACAACAATGTGCTATGGATTTACTAGAAAACGAATTCTGTGTTGATTTTAGGATAATTCAATCCAACCATGCTTTTTTCTAGACATTGACGAGTGTGAAACTGGTACCCATGACTGTGATCTCAATGCTCTTTGTACTAACGTTCCTGGTTCGTATGTTTGTCGATGTCGACGAGGATACCAAGGGGATGGAAAGACATGTGTTGGTGAGAAAGGCAACTTAAATTTAAATTAAATTTTGTTTGCCCGCTATGATCATCCCAACAGCAAACCATCCTACCTGCCGTAGATGGACTTGTCTAACAAAGATTACAATTTAATCTCCATGACACACGTCTTTATTTTCCCAGCTAAACTGGAGTGTTCTCCTGAATGTGGACCAAATGCAAAATGTGTTGAGTCATCACCTGAAGATGATGTTGTGAATCCCCAATGTGAATGTAACGAAGGGTTTACGGGAGACGGTGTCACTTGTACAGGTTTGTAATTTATATAATACAACTATTTTTGAACAGTTTTTAAGCTATTTAATTACACATGTAAAAAGTCAAAAATTTCTTGTCTAACACGTTTTGTTCTAATCTCAAAAAGACATCAATGAATGCGCCACTGGTATTCATGACTGTCATCCCAACGCGCAGTGCATTAACACTGCAGGCGCGTACAAGTGCAAATGCAAGGAAGGCTATTTTGGTGATGGAAAAGCTTGCAATGGTAACATATATCTATATATAGTATGAATTCTAAATCCGATAACGTTTATCTTTTCCCATATTAATTCCATTAAGGCACTGTTACACGATGCATTTTTCCCCGCAGCTTTTCTCACAAGAGTGTTGCAAAACAGGTTGCGCGAACTATTGGAGGGGTGTTACACTGCCTAACGCAGACAAAACAATGCTCCAATCGTTTTCTTGTACTGATTTTTCGTGATGCAGTGTATGTTAAACCCTGCAGTGGTTCGTGCAACTTCATTCGCAACGCCATTTCAATATTGTGTTACATGCATTATTGACAATGTTACATTCATTATTCACAAACATTTCATGAAACTGACAATCACCAATTTACTACAGAACATGTTCTTGGTATTCTCAGTATTATTATTAAGTAGTCTGAATTTACCTGTGCTTTTCTTTAGACATCGATGAATGCAGTGGATCCATCACTGCTTGCGATATCAATGCAATCTGTACCAACACTGAAGGTTCTTATACATGTTCTTGTAAAGAAGGATTCACAGGTGATGGACTAAAATGTACAGGTATGAGTGCAACAAACATTAAACAAAACATTACATCTTTCTCTTTACCACGTAATGGCTTATTCCATGTAGCTTTGTAGAATTTAACCGCCTTATATTATAAACAAATTGCGAGTTTGAGATGGCAATACTACAAAATATTGATGGCTAGTTGGGAGAAAATATAAGGATATTGTTTCTCCCAGCGACGCCAATACTTAGTCGTATTGCCTTCTCAAAATCGCAATTAGTTTTGTATGGCGATTCTGAATTTTCTTTTTTCGTTTTCGCTGATTGAAAGCCATATTCCCTTTAAAAAAGCGCACGTATTGTTGTCTAAAAGTAAAGGAACGTTATTAGAGAATCGCGATACGTCTTGGAACTTCTAATAGTGAAGGTGCGCCTTGGCATGTCCGCAACACTGTCTTTCCTGGTTTTCCCAGTGATACAGAATCTGTTCTATAAACGAAGCCAGACTCTCTGTCTGTCTCTTTCTGGAAGCAATCATGATGAAAGTTATTCATGTTATATAAAGGTTCAAACGCACGGGCTCGGGTTTGCATTGAAATTCAAGACCGAGGGCTGCAGGGCCGAGCCCGTGCGTTTGAACCGATTTAAAAACCCTCCATTCTATATTTCATGTTTTTGACAAAAATCAAAAATTTATGAATTTTTGACATAGGCAATCAAGGTTAAATTTTATGTAAATTGGGATAATTTTTTAGTTGAAATTCAAGACCCCCGTCATGGTTATGATTTTCATTGTGTTCACTTTATGAATTATTAATAAGGGTTTTACTTTATGTAACAGCATTAGTGACTCCTTGTGACCCACCATGCAGTAATAGTGAACAGTGTATCAATGTCAAGGGTATTTATCAATGTGTTTGTAAGGATGGTTACTCAACTCGGAATGGAATCTGTCAAGGTATGAGGGTACTTAAGAGTTTGTTATTGAAAGAAAGAATGCTCATCTCTCGAGTTTCATTACAAAGTGCTTAATGCTGCTCGAGCTGTAATGCGATAAAAATGGAGCGTTCCGAAAGCGTTTTGCTTGGCCGTGTACCAAAGTCATGACGTCACATTGGTGTTGCTTTGCTAGGATCACTCCATCTTGTTTGGTGAAAATGATGGCATAAAATGTCTTGATAGATAATGAGCGCTATGTCGTGAAATGTCAGGAAAAGCTTTCCTCTACTAACGTATTTATTTAAACCACAATGAGTTTATCTTGCCTTTCCTCTTAATTAATGTCGATGATCAATGATATCTTTATTTGTCACTACGCGGACTCCCATGCATTTACTGTGGAGACAGGTTAGCGTGTGAGAGGACTGTCATTGAATCCTCAGTGAGTGATTTCATTTGAATTGTAGATATAAACGAATGTGATGCTCCTTTACCACCTTGTAATGGTAATGCTGAATGTACCAATGTACCTGGTTCGTATGTTTGTCGATGTAATGAAGGATATCAAGGAGATGGAAAGTCATGTATAGGTGAGAACCGTAAGAGTAGAATTACGCGAAAGTTAAGTTTCTAATGACTTTCAATTTGTTTCTTCTGTTTTTCCAAAGACATCAATGAGTGCGAAGCCGCAGAATCTCCTTGTGACAGTAACGCAGTTTGTTCGAATACTCCTGGTTCGTACTCATGTAAGTGTTCAGAAGGATACAGAAGAGACGGAAAGACATGCACAGGTGAGAATTCGTAATTACAGTTATTTTCTTCGTTTTAAAATTCATACTTAGAATGTAATGTAACTCAACAGCAATAGCAACCCTGCCACCAACTAAAGTAGTAGATGTTACAACTACACCCATGGTCACTAGTGAAAAACCTGTTGTCACAACCAGAGCACCTGTTCGCACAGGTAAGTTGAAACGTTGTGACGATTTTATAACACGTGCATGTCTCATTTTCAATTTCATTTTTTTCCAACTACATGGTTCCTTTTTTATGCATATGCGTTGCATGCTTGTGCATGTTCATGATTTCTATGTTTACCGTAGGAGCTGAAAACGACTCTTCGTAATCTTTCTTTGGAATAAATAAATATCGTAATACGTGTATATCAAAACTGTTCCAATACGTTTGTGCCCTCTCATTCTATGACAACAATGTCTTTTTTTGTCATAACATTCATATCTTATAGTAAACAACGGCAAAAAAAAAATCAAAAAACAAAAAACAAACAAACAAAACACAACAAAAACAACAACAACAAAAAACAAAACAAAAGAACAACAACAAAAACAAAACAAAACAAACAAAAACAAACAAACAAAACAACAACAAACCCGAAACGTTGTACACGATAAAAAGTCTTAATATTTATTTTACTAATGTGAACTCAAAGTACAAATTCCTACATGCCTCCATACGTCCAGCTTTAACCTAATGCATAACTCCCTGGCAAAATTCCTACATAAAAAGCCATGATAACAGTGGTTCGTTAAATTTTTGGACTACTGGTCAGACTTCCACCATACTGCATGAAGCTCTGGCAGCATTCGTTGATACAACAACAGTATCTTAATGGACATATTGTACATAAATCCTTGATCTTAAGAACTGAAAGATGCAATTCCTCAACACCAAAAAAATTAAAAAAAGCTTTCGTGAACTTACACAGCCTTCATAATATATACACACTAACTGAGGGATTCGACATTAAATACGCTTTGTATGAAACGAATTTTTTCGTTCAAACCACTAATGGTTTAGGCTCCACATCTTTTATTATAGAAACTACTGCACCACCTGTAGTTGTAGAAACCACTGCACCACCTGTTGTTGTAGAAACTACTGCGCCACCTGTAGTTGTAGAAACCACTGCACCACCTGTTGTTTTAGAAACTACTGCACCACCTGTTGTTTTAGAAACTACTGCACCACCTGTAGTTGTAGAAACTACTGCACCACCTGTAGTTGTGGAAACTACTGCACCACCTGTAGTTGTAGAGACTACTGCACCACCTCTAGTTGTAGAAACCACTGCACCACATGTAGTTGTGGAAACTACTGCACCACCTGTAGTTGTAGAAACTACTGCACCACCTGTAGTTGTAGAAACCACTGCACCACCTGTTGTTGTAGAAACTACTGCACCACGTGTAGTTGTAGAAACCACTGCACCACCTGTTGTTGTAGAAACTACTGCACCACCTGTAGTAGTGGAAACTACTGCACCACCTGTAGTTGTGGAAACTACTGCACCACCTGTAGTTGTAGAAACCACTGCACCACCTGTTGTTGTGGAAACTACTGCACCACCTGTAGTTGTAGAAACTACTGCACCACCTGTAGTTGTGGAAACTACTGCACCACCTGTAGTTGTAGAAACCACTGCACCACCTGTAGTAGTGGAAACTACTGCACCACCTGTAGTTGTGGAAACTACTGCACCACCTATAGTTGTAGAAACCACTGCACCACCTGTTGTTGTGGAAACTACTGCACCACCTGTAGTTGTAGAAACTACTGCACCACCTGTAGTCGTGGAAACTACTGCACCACCTGTAGTTGTGGAAACTACTGCACCACCTGTAGTCGTGGAAACTACTGCACCACCTGTTGTTGTAGAAACTACGGCACCACCTGTAGTAGTGGAAACTACTGCACCACCTGTAGTTGTGGAAACTACTGCACCACCTGTAGTTGTAGAAACCACTGCACCACCTGTAGTTGTGGAAACTACTGCACCACCTGCAGTTGTAGAAACCACTGCACCACCTGTAGTTGTGGAAACTACTGCACCACCTGTAGTTGTAGAAACCACTGCACCACCTGTAGTTGTGGAAACTACTGCACCACCTGTTGTTGTAGAAACTACTGCACCACCAGTAGTTGTGGAAACCACTGCACCACCTGTTGTTGTGGAAACTACTGCACCACCTGTAGTCGTGGAAACTACTGTACAACCTGTTGTTGTAGAAACTACGGCACCACCTGTAGTAGTGGAAACTACTGCACCACCTGTAGTAGTGGTAACTACTGCACCACCTGTAGTTGTAGAAACCACTGCACCACCTGTTGTTGTAGAAACTACTGCACCACCTGTAGTTGTAGAAACTACTGCACCACCTGTAGTTGTGGAAACTACTGTACCACCTTTAGTTGTAGAAACCACTGCACCACCTATTGTTGTAGAAACTACTGAAGCACCTGTAGTCGTGGAAACTACTGCAACACCTGTAGTTGTGGAAACTACTGCACCACCTGTAGTTGTAGAAACCACTGCACCACCTGTAGTTGTGGAAACTACTGCACCACCTGCAGTTGTAGAAACCACTGCACCATCTGTAGTTGTGGAAACTACTGCACCACCTGTAGTTGTAGAAACCACTGCACCACCTGTAGTTGTGGAAACTACTGCACCACCTGTTGTTGTAGAAACTACTGCACCACCAGTAGTTGTGGAAACCACTGCACCACCTGTTGTTGTGGAAACTACTGCACCACCTGTAGTCATGGAAACTACTGTACAACCTGTTGTTGTAGAAACTACGGCACCACCTGTAGTAGTGGAAACTACTGCACCACCTGTAGTAGTGGAAACTACTGCACCACCTGTAGTTGTAGAAACCACTGCACCACCTGTTGTTGTAGAAACTACTGCACCACCTGTAGTTGTGGAAACTACTGCACCACCTGTAGTAGTAGAAACCACTGCACCACCTGTTGTTGTAGAAACTACTGCACCACCTGTAGTTGTGGAAACTACTGCACCACCTGTAGTAGTGGAAACTACTGCACCACCTGTAGTTGTAGAAACCACTGCACCACCTGTTGTTGTGGAAACTACTGCACCACCAGTAGTTGTGGAAACTACTACACCACCTGTAGTTGTTGAAACCACTGCACCACCTGTTGTTGTAGAAACCACTGCACCACCTGTTGTTGTGGAAACTACTGCACCACCTGTAGTTGTGGAAACCACTGCACCACCTATAGTTGTAGAAACTACTGCACCACCTGTAGTTGTAGAAACTACTGCACCACCTGTAGTTGTGGAAACTACTGTACCACCTGTAGTAGTGGAAACTACTGCACCACCTGTAGTTGTAGAAACCACTGCACCACCTGTTGTTGTAGAAACTACTGCACCACCTGTAGTAGTGGAAACTACTGCACCACCTGTAGTTGTAGAAACTACTGCACCACCTGTAGTTGTGGAAACTACTGTACCACCTTTAGTTGTAGAAACCACTGCACCACCTATTGTTGTAGAAACTACTGAAGCACCTGTAGTCGTGGAAACTACTGCAACACCTGTAGTTGTGGAAACTACTGCACCACCTGTAGTTGTAGAAACCACTGCACCACCTGTAGTTGTGGAAACTACTGCACCACCTGCAGTTGTAGAAACCACTGCATCACCTGTAGTTGTGGAAACTACTGCACCACCTGTAGTTGTAGAAACCACTGCACCACCTGTAGTTGTGGAAACTACTGCACCACCTGTTGTTGTAGAAACTACTGCACCACCAGTAGTTGTAGAAACCACTGCATCACCTGTTGTTGTAGAAACTACTGCACCACCTGTAGTTGTGGAAACTACTGCACCACCTGTAGTAGTGGAAACTACGGCACCACCTGTAGTAGTGGAAACTACTGCACCACCTGTAGTAGTGGAAACTACTGCACCACCTGTAGTTGTAGAAACCACTGCATCACCTGTTGTTGTAGAAACTACTGCACCACCTGTAGTTGTGGAAACTACTGCACCACCTGTAGTAGTGGAAACTACTGCACCACCTGTAGTTGTAGAAACCACTGCACCACCTGTTGTTGTGGAAACTACTGCACCACCAGTAGTTGTGGAAACTACTACACCACCTGTAGTTGTTGAAACCACTGCACCACCTGTTGTTGTAGAAACCACTGCACCACCTGTTGTTGTAGAAACTACTGCACCACCTGTAGTTGTAGAAACCACTGCACCACCTGTAGTTGTGGAAACTACTGCACCACCTGTTGTTGTAGAAACTACTGCACCACCAGTAGTTGTGGAAACCACTGCACCACCTGTTGTTGTGGAAACTACTGCACCACCTGTAGTCGTGGAAACTACTGTACAACCTGTTGTTGTAGAAACTACGGAGTGGAAACTACTGCACCACCTGTAGTAGTGGAAACTACTGCACCACCTGTAGTTGTGGAAAGTACTGCACCACCTGTAGTAGTGGAAACTACTGCACCACCTGTAGTTGTAGAAACCACTGCACCACCTGTTGTTGTAGAAACTACTGCACAACCTGTAGTAGTGGAAACTACTGCACCACCTGTAGTTGTAGAAACTACTGCACCACCTGTAGTTGTGGAAACTACTGTACCACCTTTAGTTGTAGAAACCACTGCACCACCTATTGTTGTAGAAACTACTGAAGCACCTGTAGTCGTGGAAACTACTGCAACACCTGTAGTAGTGGAAACTACTGCACCACCTGTAGTTGTGAAAACTACTGCACCACCTGTAGTTGTGGAAACTACTACACCACCTGTAGTAGTGGAAACTACTGCACCAGCTGTAGTTGTAGGAACTACTGCACCACCTGTAGTTTTGGAAACTACTGCACCACCTGTAGTTGTGAAAACTACTGCACCACCTGTAGTTGTGGAAACTACTACACCACCTGTAGTAGTGGAAACTACTGCACCAGCTGTAGTTGTAGGAACTACTGCACCACCTGTAGTTTTGGAAACTACTGCACCACCTGTAGTTGTGGAAACTACTGCACCACCTGTAGTTGTAGAAACCACTGCACCACCTGTAGTTTTGGAAACTACTGCACCACCTGTAGTAGTGGAAATTACTGCACCACCTGTAGTTGTAGGAACTACTGCACCACCTGTAGTTTTGGAAACTACTGCACCACCTGTAGTTGTGGAAACTACTGCACCACCTGTAGTTGTAGAAACCACTGCACCACCTGTAGTTGTAGAAACCACTGCACCACCTGTAGTTGTAGAAACCACCGCACCACCTGTTGTTGTAGAAACCACTGCACCACCTGTAGTTGTAGAAACCACTGCCCCACCTGTTGTTGTAGGAACTACTGCACCACCTGTAGTAGTTGAAACTACTGCACCACCTGTAGTTGTAGAAACCACTGCACCACCCGTTGTTGTGGAAACTACTGCACCACCTGTAGTTGTAGAAACCACTGCACCACCCGTTGTTGTGGAAACTACTGCACCACCTGTAGTTGTAGAAACTACTGCACCACCTGTAGTCGTGGAAACTACTTCACCACCTCTAGTTGTGGAAACTACTTCACCACCTCTAGTTGTAGAAACCACTGCACCACCTGTTGTTGTGGAAACTACTGCACCACCTGTAGTTGTAGAAACTACTGCACCACCTGTAGTTGTAGAAACTACTGCACCACCTGTAGTTGTACAAACTACTGCACCACCTGTTGTTGTAGAAACTACTGCACCACCTGTAGTTGTGGAAACTACTGCACCACCTGTAGTTGTAGAAACTACTGCACCACCTGTAGTTGTGGAAACTACTGCACCACCTGTAGTTGTAGAAACCACTGCACCACCTGTAGTTGTAGAAACTACTGCACCACCTGTAGTTGTAGAAACTACTGCACCACCTGTAGTTGTAGAAACTACTGCACCACCTATAGTTGTGGAAACTACAGCTCCATCTTTTGTTATCGAAAGTACTTCATCTGCTGATGTGACTACTTTGAAACCGATAAAAACCACTGAACCACTGTTTGTTACTGGTAGGAGAGATGTTTTTTTATGTGTTTGTGTTTGTGTGGTTTGTGAGACTCTTTATTTTGTCTTTTTTCTTAAAATTTTTGTTTCGTTTTTCTTTTGCATTGTGTTTGTCAGGGATGTTTATTCTTATTGACTTTGCTTGTAAAGAATCTAATGTTTCTTTACAACGTAACTGACGATTAGGCTTAAGGTTTCTTGTTAGGCCTTTTCCTTTTCCGTTGTTCGAAAAAGTAATACAGTTTGTAAAAAAAATTCAGCTCATCCAGGGGCACGAAGTATTGCTAAAACATTCTTAAGCAGTGAAAAAGTAAATAAATACTCGCATTGGACGTGAATAAATTCTGTGACTTTGTTGGCAACCCCATCTCTTGAGAATGTTCGGGTTTTAATGATTAAGCGTTGTGAACTAACGAGAAATGTACAACAATTGAGTTCAGTTCGGTTGTGAATAAACAGCAAACGTTGTGAATAAAGAACACTTCAACATCGACATATTCCTCTTCCGTTGTGAGGATGTAACATGTGACCTAAAACCTACATATTTTGCAGCTGTGGTGGTAGTGTCAATGATCATTCAATAATCTTTTACCCCCTTACAAATGACGCTGCCAAAACGTCTTCAACATTTTACCTTACATATGTTCGATATTTTTTGAAGTTGAAAGCTTTAATAAAGTGGGTTTATGTTTTCCCCCTGGATATGCCACACAAAGTGGTCATTGCTCCCTTTTTTTCGATTCATACATCAGCTAAAACAGGCAAATGCTGATGAAAGCTAGAGGTTATTTAAAGACCTGTGCGGACATCACAATATGTCGGTGATTCTCTACGGAAACAGTGCCTAAAAAATTCAAAGCACCTGACTGTGAATATCATTATCAAATTCCCATGTGTTCATTCCATGCCTTCATTTCACAGATCTATAAACTATCTATAGTATGTTCTACGTTTTTCTCAATATACATTTTTATTATCCAGTTACCAACCCTATATTGTACTTTTTCACCACAGAAAAGAAAGTAACGGAACCGAAAAAGACAGAGCAGCCACAAGTAAAGAAATTCACTACACAACCACCTGTTGTTGTAACCACTGCAAAACCAGTAGAGACCACACAGCCACCTGTTGTTACCACTGCAAAACCAGTAGAGACAACACAACCACCTGTTGTCGTTACCACTGCAAAACCAGTAGAGACAACACAACCACCTGTTGTTGTTACCACTGCAAAACCAGTAAAGACAACACAACCACCTGTTGTTGTTACCACTGCAAAACCAGTAGAGACAACACAACCACCTGTTGTTGTTACCACTGCAGAACCAGTAGAGACAACACAACCACCTGTTGTTGTTACCACTGCAAAACCAGTAGAGACCACACAACCACCTGTTGTTGTAACCACTGCAGAACCAGTAGAGACCACGCAACCACCTGTTGTTGTTACCACTGCAAAACCAGTAGAGACAACACAGCCACCTGTTGTTGTTACCACTGCAAAACCAGTAGAGACAACACAACCACCTGTTGTTGTTACCACTGCAAAACCAGTAGAGACCACACAGCCACCTGTTGTTACCACTGCAGAACCAGTAGAGACCACACAACCACCTGTTGTTGTTACCACTGCAAAACCAGTAGAGACCACACAGCCACCTGTTGTTACCACTGCAGAACCAGTAGAGACCACACAACCACCTGTTGTTGTAACCACTGCAAAACCATTAGAGACCACACAACCACCTGTTGTTGTTACCACTGCAGAACCAGTAGAGACAACGCAACCACCTGTTGTTGTAACCACTGCAAAACCAGTAGAGACAACACAACCACCTGTTGTTGTTACCACTGCAGAACCAGTAGAGACAACACAACCACCTGTTGTTGTTACCACTGCAAAACCAGTAAAGACAACACAACCACCTGTTGTTGTTACCACTGCAGAACCAGTAGAGACAACACAACCACCTGTTGTTGTTACCACTGCAGAACCAGTAGAGACAACACAACCACCTGTTGTTGTTACCACTGCAAAACCAGTAGAGACAACACAACCACCTGTTGTTGTTACCACTGCAAAACCAGTAGAGACCACACAGCCACCTGTTGTTACCACTGCAAAACCAGTAGAGACCACACAACCACCTGTTGTTGTTACCACTGCAGAACCAGTAGAGACAACACAACCACCTGTTGTTGTTACCACTGCAAAACCAGTAGAGACAACACAACCACCTGTTGTTGTTACCACTGCAAAACCAGTAGAGACAACACAACCACCTGTTGTTGTTACCACTGCAAAACCAGTAAAGACAACACAACCACCTGTTGTTGTTACCACTGCAAAACCAGTAGAGACAACACAACCACCTGTTGTTGTTACCACTGCAGAACCAGTAGAGACAACACAACCACCTGTTGTTGTTACCACTGCAAAACCAGTAGAGACAACACAACCACCTGTTGTTGTTACCACTGCAGAACCAGTAGAGACAACGCAACCACCTGTTGTTGTTACCACTGCAAAACCAGTAGAGACCACACAACCACCTGTTGTTACCACTGCAGAACCAGTAGAGACCACACAACCACCTGTTGTTGTTACCACTGCAGAACCAGTAGAGACAACACAACCACCTGTTGTTGTTACCACTGCAAAACCAGTAGACACAACACAACCACCTGTTGTTGTTACCACTGCAAAACCAGTAGAGACAACACAACCACCTGTTGTTGTTACCACTGCAAAACCAGTAGAGACCACACAACCACCTGTTGTTGTTAGCACTGCAGAACCAGTAGAGACAACACAACCACCTGTTGTTGTTACCACTGCAAAACCAGTCGTGACAACGCAACCACCTGTTGTTGTTACCACTGCAAAACCAGTAGAGACCACACAACCACCTGTTGTTGTTACCACTGAAAAACCAGTAGAGACAACAGAACCACCTGTTGTTGTTACCACTGCAGAACCAGTAGAGACAACGCAACCACCTGTTGTTGGTACCACTGCAAAACCAGTGGAGAAAACAGAACCACCCGTTGTTGTAACCACTGCAAAACCAGTAGAGACCACAGAACCACCTGTTGTTGTTACCACTGCAAAACCAGTAGAGACAACAGAACCACCCGTTGTTGTAACCACTGCAAAACCAGTAGAGACCACAGAACCACCTGTTGTTGTTACCACTGCAAAACCAGTAGAGACAACGCAACCACCTGTTGTTGTTACCACTGCAGAACCAGTAGAGACAACACAACCACCTGTTGTTGTTACCACTGCAAAACCAGTAGAGACCACGCAACCACCTGTTGTTGTTACCACTGTAAAACCAGTAGAGACAACACAACCACCTGTTGTTACCACTGCAGAACCAGTAGAGACAACGCAACCACCTGTTGTTATTACCACTGCAAAACCAGTAGAGGAAACAGAACCACCCGTTGTTGTAACCACTGCAAAACCAGTGGAGACCACAGAACCACCCGTTGTTGTTACCACTGTAAAACCAGTAGAGACAACACAACCACCTGTTGTTACCACTGCAGAACCAGTAGAGACAACGCAACCACCTGTTGTTGTTACCACTGCAAAACCAGTAGAGACAACAGAACCACCCGTTGTTGTAACCACTGCAAAACCAGTAGAGACCACAGAACCACCTGTTGTTGTTACCACTGCAAAACCAGTAGAGACAACGCAACCACCTGTTGTTGTTACCACTGCAAAACCAGTAGAGACATCACAACCACCTGTTGTTGTTACCACTGCAAAACCAGTAGAGACAACACAACCACCTGTTGTTGTTACCACTGCAAAACCAGTAGAGACAACAGAACCACCCGTTGTTGTAACCACTGCAAAACCAGTAGAGACAACACAACCACCTGTTGTTGTTACCACTGCAAAACCAGTAGAGACAACACAACCACCTTTTGTTGTTACCACTGCAAAACCAGTAGAGACAACACAACCACCTGTTGTTGTTACCACTGCAAAACCAGTAGAGACAACAGAACCACCCGTTGTTGTAACCACTGCAAAACCAGTAGAGACAACACAACCACCTGTTGTTGTTACCACTGCAAAACCAGTAGAGACAACACAACCACCTTTTGTTGTTACCACTGCAAAACCAGTAGAGACAACAGAACCACCCGTTGTTGTAACCACTGCAAAACCAGTAGAGACCACAGAACCACCTGTTGTTGTTACCACTGCAAAACCAGTAGAGACAACGCAACCACCTGTTGTTGTTACCACTGTAAAACCAGTAGAGACAACACAACCACCTGTTGTTACCACTGCAGAACCAGTAGAGACCACACAACCACCTGTTGTTGTTACCACTGCAGAACCAGTAGAGACCACACAACCACCTGTTGTTGTTACCACTGCAAAACCAGTAGAGACAACACAACCACCTGTTGTTGTTACCACTGCAGAACCGGTAGAGACCACACAACCACCTGTTGTTGTTACCACTGCAGAACCACTAAAGACTACGCAACCACCTGTTGTTGTTACCACTGCAAAACCAGTCGAGACAACACAACCACCTGTTGTTATTACGACTGAAATACCAGTAGAGACAACACAACCACCAGTAGTAACTACTTCTCCACCGGTTGTCATAAAAACTTCTTCTCCTTATGATTTGACGACTTTGAAACCAATAGAAACCACTCTAACTACGTTTTTTACTGGTAAGAGAATTATTTTTGTCTGTTTCATGTTTTGTTTTTGCTTTTTTGTCTTGTGTGTTGTTTGTTTTACTTCTTTTTTGTTTTTTCATTTTTTGTTTTGTTTGCTGTTGTGCGTACTACTTTTCTGTAACTGTCTTTGTATGTTTGATTTCGTGTTGTTTTTTTTTTTTGCGAAGTGTCTATCAGGGATCATTAGATTTATTCGCTTTGTTTGTAAAGAATCTACTGTTTCCTGAGAGTGTAAATGACGATTAGGCTTAATCTCTCCCCTCCCCATCATTCAAATAGTGATTTAGTTTGTACAACATTTGGAACTCAATGGCCGACATAATACATTCCTACAACACTCGTAAGTTGTGTAAAAACTAGTAATTGAAGGTGTGTTGTGAGTATCTTTGATTTATATTGTCTGATGTTCAGGCCATATGTTTTACTACATTATTGTGTGGACTTTTCAGTATTAATACCGACTCTGTGATGTGCATAGTAAGTGTCGTTGTGAGATGGTGAAAAAGGATTTCGCTGCATGCGATCTTTTAATGAATTTCGTCTCATGTTTTTTATATTGGTACAGCGACAATATTCGTGATGGCGACAAAGTGTTTAATATCTTTGGTTACCTCGTGGCCGGTGTA
The DNA here is from genome assembly GCA_029948255.1 of Telmatactis stephensoni. Taxonomy (NCBI): domain Eukaryota; kingdom Metazoa; phylum Cnidaria; class Anthozoa; order Actiniaria; family Isophelliidae; genus Telmatactis; species Telmatactis stephensoni. Next base: position 2,589 of record JALIZF010000560.1, on the reverse strand, counting down.
TAATAGATACAGTTCAGTTATAGTTCCTATTTTTCTAAACTATATCAGAATCAAGCTATGAGATGATTTAAATATAATAATAATACCAGTAACGATGAGTAGGAAAAAGAAACAGTCGACGTTAAGGACATAAAAATATCGAGGCAGACATGACGAGGGGACGGGGAAAGTTCCAAGCATTTGCAAAGTCTGGGTGCCAATGAATCATTTGTTCTAACTGCTCTTGTGCTGTATCGTCTGTGCCCAGTTGTTCGAAAGCCGATTAGCGTTAACCCAGGATTAACATTGATGAAAAGTATTCATTTTAACTCAGGATTAGCATTTATCGCCCCTCGAACAACCAGGCCTTGAAAGGGAAGGGATTGGGAGCCAAATGATGCGTTTGTGTCATTTATCATAACCACGAATCCCACAAGTAAATATGATCGCGTTGCATGTAATGGAAAAACGTTGTGAATGAACAACAAACGTTGTGAATAAAAAACACAGTCACATCGATATGTACCCCTTCCGTTATGAGGGTGAAACATGTGACCTAAAACTTACGATAGATATTTGCAGCTGTGGTGGTAGTGTCAGTGATCATTCAATAATCTTTTACCCCCTTACAAATGACGCTGCCAAAACGTTTTCAAAATCGCATATAGTGTGATATATTTTAATTTTTGTTTAAAACATTTCAAAGAGGCGGTTCTTTCTTTCTTTTTTTTTTCGATTCATACATCAGCTAAAACAGGCAGATAAAAGCGAGAAGTTATATCAAAGACTTGTGCGGACATAACAATATGTCGGTGATTGTCTAGCAAACAGTGCCTAAAAAATTCAAGGCATCTGATTGTGAATACCATCAAATTTCTGTGTGTGAATGAGATGCCTTTTTTTCATAGATCCATAACCTCAAATGTTTTGCGTTTTTCTTAATGTACATTTTTATGGACCGAATTAGCAAACTTACCTTGTACTTTTTTACCGCAGACAAGAAAGTAACGGAAATGAAAAAGACAGAACAACCACAAGTAAAGAAATTCACTACACAACCACCTGTTGTTGTTACCACTGCAGAACCAGTAGAGACAACGCAACCACCTGTTGTTGTTACCACTGCAAAACCAGCAGAGACAACACAACCACCTGTTGTTGTTACCACTGCAAAACCAGTAGAGACCACACAACCACCTGTTGTTGTTACCACTGCAGAACCAGTAGAGACAACGCAACCACCTGTTGTTGTTACCACTGCAAAACCAGTAGAGACCACACAACCACCTGTTGTTACCACTGCAGAACCAGTAGAGATAACGCAACCACCTGTTGTTACCACTGCAAAACCAGCAGAGACAACACAACCACCTGTTGTTACCACTGCAAAACCAGTAGAGACCACACAACCACCCGTTGTTGTTACCACTGCAGAACCAGTAGAGACCACACAACCACCTGTTGTTGTTACCACTGCAAAACCAGTAGAGACCACGCAACCACCTGTTGTTGTTACCACTGCAAAACCAGTAGAGACACACAACCACCTGTTGTTGTTACCACTGCAGAACAGTAGAGACAACGCAACCACCTGTTGTTGTAACCACTGCAAAACCAGTAGAGACCACACAACACCTGTTGTTGTTACCACTGCAGAACCAGTAGAGACACGCAACCACCTGTTTTGTAACCACTGCAAAACCAGTAGAGACCACACAACCACCTGTTGTTGTTACCACTGCAAACCAGTAGAGACACGCAACCACCTGTTGTTGTACCACGGCAAAACCAGTAGAGACCACACAACCACCTGTTGTTGTTACCACTGCAAACCAGTAGAGACAACGCAACCACCTGTTGTTGTTACCACTGCAAAACCAGTAGAGACACACAACCACCTGTTGTTGTTACCACTGCAAAACCAGTAGAGACAACACAACCACCTGTTGTTGTTACCACTGCAAAACCAGTAGAGAACAACACCTGTTGTTGTACCACTGCAAAACCAGTAGAGACACACAACCACCTGTTGTTGTACCACTGCAAAACCAGTAGAGACAACGCAACCACCTGTTGTTGTAACCACGGCAAACCAGTAGAGACCACACAACCACTGTTGTTACCACTGCAAAACCAGTAGAGACAACAACCACCTGTTGTTGTTACCACTGCAAACCAGTAGAGACACAACAACCACCTGTTGTTGTACCACTGCAAAACCAGTAGAGACAACACAACCACCTGTTGTTGTACCACTGCAAAACCAGTAGAGACCACACAACCACCGTTGTTGTTACCACTGCAGAACCAGTAGAGACAACGCAACACCTGTTGTTACCACTGCAAAACCAGCAGAGAACACAACCACCTGTTTGTTACCACTGCAAAACCAGTAGAGACCACACAACCACCTGTTGTTGTTACCACTGCAACCAGTAGAGACAACACAACCACCTGTTGTTGTACCACTGCAAAACCAGTAGAGACCACACAACCACCTGTTGTTGTTACCACTGCAAAACCAGTAGACAACACAACCACCTGTGTTGTTACCACTGCAAAACCAGTAGAGACAACAGCAACCACCTGTTGTTGTAACCACTGCAAAAC
>JALIZF010000556.1:0-30829 GCA_029948255.1 Telmatactis stephensoni | reverse complement strand
TAATATATATTTAGGGACATTGTCTCTCTTAATTGAGAAAAAGCTGTTCAACAATCTTGGTGTTATAAAAACTGCATCTTTCTATTTTGTTAATATGCATTTGTTAATATTGACTACTCATAGATAAGACAGGCAAGATGCAAAAAGATTATGGCCAAGTTATGAGACAAAAGCGACAAAACAAGGAAACGAAGTCGAGCAGTAGCCACAAGAATGCTGAACTAAACGAAAGTGAAGATGATGGATCTGGGAATCAGGCTGACATTTGCTCTCTATCAGCAAACGAATTGCAAACTGTATGTACATGCTGCTAAGTGTCGATATATCATATATATATATATACCTTTATAACATAGCTACAATGTTACGCACGCTCTGATTGGCCAGAAAGCTATGAACTATTTGCCCATGGGCTGCACTGCGCGCGTACAATCTTCGTCATCGTCTTTTTCAAATCGTTCGTTTTTAAGATGGCGACACATATAACGCGCGCTCTGATTGGCTGAAAAATCTATGAACTATTTCCGCATGGGCTGCATGGCTCCGTTTCTAACGTTCTAGGCTCTGTTATAAATCAATTAGACAACAGAAAGCCGCTGCCCATTGCGTTATAGACGCACTTGAGAAAATATAAAGAACTCTTAACAAACTAGAGTCGCACTCGGCTACGCCTCGTGCCACTCTTACGTTTGTTAATCGTTCTTTATATTTTCTCTCTTGCGTCTATAACGCCATGGGCGCGCGGCTTTCTGTTGTCTAATTGATAATTCACCATCCCTCCTTTTACCTTGTACGTATAACTTTTAGTTGTTGCATTTTATTTTACTGAAGAAGACCGAATTAAAATTCTTTTTGGACATTATTAGAAGTTGCGTGCCTTCTCTTTTAACTTTCTTAAGATATTTCTATGAAGTGCAGACTGTGAATCCTGAAGGATCCTTTTACTGGGAGTACATAGTTGGACAACACCTCTTCACTTATTCTCTCTCTCTCTCTCCTCTCTCTCTCTCTCTCTCTCTCTCTCATAAAATCAAGTACTGTATGTAATAATTTAAGTACTTTTCTTCAGAATCCACTTTCAGAGGAGGAATGCAAGAAAAGGATGATTTGATATCTGAACGCGTCAAGAATCTGGTAAATTAAAGACTTGTCTTATTATTGTAACTTTAAAAGTTGTTATTGTGGCCAATTGAAAAAGAGAAGGAACAATATAAATTGATAAAAGGTCCAGATTGATACAAATAAGCAATCAGTGTTGTGAAGTTGCGACCTACAGCGTATCTTAAGCATTCCGGTATTGTTGGACTTTTTGAAAATGACCTGTAAAATGAATAAGGTTGATGGACAACAGTTTGAACTCCCAAAAAGTTTTGAGCCTCTAAATTAACCAATACATTGTTTAAAAAAAACATTTAGCGTTTGCTGTCTTTCAAACACGACTTCCGTTGATGTTCGCTGGCGCCACACATCACCTCCTATATATTAAAGTGGGATCTTGATAACTCCTAATCATGAACTGCTTGGTTTTGGTAGGATATTGTCTCTGATAGCGCCAGTGGGTATGAAAGTGAGGAGATGAAAGTGAGTTCCATCTATCCCTGTCTTAGTAGATCACCTGCACAGACATCCACAGGTACAGATTATATATCAATTAGAGTCCAATTTCATATTATAATATGCATGCTAACTATACGCCACAGGTTATTATGGTTGTCCTTCCAACGAGTCATGAGCCTATTTTTTCTTCGTTAGATTCCAGCACCCGCTAAAGTAGCTCCACTACTGGTTGTAATACATGATTTTAAGGCCTCATTCACCAGTAGTTTTCAACGCTAATACCGCAGGCCGGCCTTATTGCTGGAACGTCTCAATATATAAATTGAGACGGGGCCTACGGTTTAACGTCCTTATCCGAGAAGACGTGAAGGTCTAACCATTTGCAGATATAACTACAAAGGCAGCACCTTCTCCTCAATTATTTAAAGACCCTGAGTGTTGGTCCGGCCGGGATTCGAACCCCGACCTCCCGCACGAGAGACCGACGCTCAACCAACTGAGCCAATCGGGCGGCGGCCTATAATGCATCTGCGTCAGTCAGAGACACAATTTTTGTTTGTTTAAGTTTGGCTTTGGGTTCTTAATTTTAAAACTTTCAGCTTACCTTAATTAGCCCAGGGCATTAGTTTCTAGTATTTAGTTATGGATATAGTACGTTAGTTGGAGGAGAGAAACCTAGATTTAGCTTTAAAATCCCGGAAAGCTCCTGCACAGGGTTGCTTTTTTATTAAAGTGTCATCAAGTATATTTACTAACCGGAATATGTATATAGTAGCTATACAATGGTTTAGAGTGGCATACCGTGGAATATCCCACGAGTCACTTGTATTTTCTAGTATACACACGAGCCTTAAAATGCAAGTGACGAGTGGGATGTCCACAGTATGCCACAAGAAACCATTGTATAACTATTTTATCCCACGCCACAAAAAATACAGCAGTTGGCGCAATGTGTCATGGGAAGGATCAATGGAATACCGCCGAATATACAGCGGCTTTCCTGTTTTTTGATTGGCTGTATTTTCTATGCTGTGGGATAAAGAATATTATACTTGATACAAGAAGGAATTACTCATAATATCTCTTACTACCGGACTAGAGTGCATTTCATATGTCGGTGAAATAAGATCAAAGTTATTTGTGCTTATTTAGTTGCTATTTAGTCACTAGCATTGAACCAGAACTTTCTTATGATAGCAATACACTGGAGACATCAAATACACAAGAGAATTGAGACAAATGACTTTGCATAATAGCTTTTAATTACTTTATTACTTCAAATAAACCTTCATTGTTTCTTTCATTGAAACAGACTTTCTACGCATCCAGTGTATTGCTATTATAAGAAAAGTTCTGGTTCAATGGTAGTAACTAATAACAACTAAATAGCAACTAAATAGCCACAAATAACTTGATCTTATTTCACAGACATATGAAATGCACTCTAGATAGAGTGGTTTTCGTAAACCCGTGAAATAAAGTGTAATAGCTAAAGTGTAATAAAGTAATACACCGAAAACAAAAGAAAACATGAACATTAATGTGTAATAAAGTGTATTTCACGGATTTATGAAAACCACTCCTTATATGCAATTCAAAAAAATTAGCAATGTCTTAAAATAAGCTTTGTTTCATTATTCAATGAAGTTCGATTAGTTCCTAATGTGTTTGTTTTATTTAACTTCGTTGAGATTTTACAGTTTACTCCCCCCCCCCCACCAATATGAATTTTGTGTTATCTTTTAAGAGCCTCAATTGCCTTGCAAAGAAAAGATCTGTTTGAAGGATTCAGAGAACAGTATTCATGTGGATAATACAATTTTTATATCAAGACTGTGGAATTCAAAATCTAAGAGTAAGTTGATATACATATAATAGGCTTACTGAAATAGCTTGACTTTTTTTTTTTTCTTCTTTCTTTTTTTGCGCTTAGAGCAGAAATGGATAAGCGCGTAATAAGTGGTATTATTATTATTATCCTTCGGAACCCAGGGCGTCCTATATGCGGTAAAGGGAAAGGGATGGGAATGGGGGAGATTGAAAAAGGAGACCCTGGCGTTTTTAATTTATGAATGCTAGAAAACGTAAGATTATGCTTGAAAAGAGTGTTAAACCTATGTTAGGGATGAATGGGGAATGTGTTAAAAGAGGTAAGGAAAATAGAGAACTTGTCCTTTCTTTTTCTTTGAGACAAACAAACCTCAAATCTGCTTAGCTCGATTTCTGTTACTAGTTATGTATTTCTTACTTGTTTGAAATTTAATGAATTAAGGAGATGATATAGCCAATGTTTTGCTCAATAATGATATTAAACCATTGAAACGACCATGTAGCATATTCACGCGATAAAAACTGTGATTTAATTTATCACGTCCAATAAAATATAAAGTAACCACATTCAATTGTCCAATGGTATCGGCATTTATCGGATTGTAGCTATTCATCATTATTATATTATTTATGACTCCAGGGCGGATTCTGATTTACTTGAGAGATATGGTAACGTGACCCGTTTGCGCACATTGCTTATTGCATATGTTTTGTTTTATCATAGGTAACACAGAGACAAAACGTAAGAGGAAAATGATGTTTACCAGTTCATCTTCCTCCGAAGAAGACAGCAGTACAGGTACTTGTTATTTTCAAGTTATGAATTGACTAGTTTCACTGACAAGGAATCTGTATTATTTCTGTAGGGAAAGGGTTAACTTATAAACTTCAATACAGACAGTGGACGCTATTGATAACTCTTGATACACTAAAAAGAACGATAGCACCAGTCAGCAATATTTCTCTGTAAAACAAACAACAAGAATACTTTATTCAAATTCATCTATGGTACAAATGAATGACAAATGAGTGATCACATCGTTATTTTGCGCGCTAAGGTTTCCAGCTGGTTAAGTAGGTATTCAATGAAGGAGCTGGGATTATTGTGTTGTCTATAGACGACGCTACAAATTATATATTTTCTGATTTGCCTATTGATTTTCACAAACATTTTGCAGGTTTCTATATTTTTTCTGAGACTTCTAATATTGTTGGGAAACATAGGAATAATTAGAAGACTTAGCTCAAATGAAACTTCGACTGCCACAGGATCTAGCGACATCCCCCTATTTTTGTCTGTCCTCTTAAAGTTGGAAAAATTTCTTTTGTAAAGATATCTATATTTCCCGCCCCCAGTTTGCTATCAAAACGTCTTCGTCTTCAGCAGACCATGATTGTTGAAATATTTGTTGAAATTGTGCCGCTTTTCAGACATTTTGTTTATCAGAAAACAAATACAAATTTCCCCTGCGGTTACCCCTACAACATCTTTTTTGTCTTTCTCCTGAGTAAATCACACTAAGTCGCCGTCAAATTTGAACATGTTCAAAACAGCTGCGATATCGTGGCGATGTGAATTTGGAAAATCGCTGGTGGTTCCGTAAAAATCGCAGTAAAACTTTAACTTTTGGAGCAAAAATTCGCCCGTGGGAACAGGCCTTTACATGGCTCGCAGTATTCACTTGCCCTGTCTGACGTTGATTGCTACCTCATAGAAACGCTTCTACTTTCATGATCTCTTGAAGGTAAACAAGTTGTGACAAGCATTGTCTTAAGGATGATGGCCAAAAAGTGTCGTCTGAGGGAGAGGAATCTTCATCTAGTGAGGTTGAAAGCAAACACAATGCAAATGCACCAAAAAAGGGAGGTAATTACGCTCAACTGTTAATAACAATGCAACTGTGTTCTTGGGTAATGCACAAAGCTTGACGCTAATTGACATGCTAATACTTAATCATATTGGAGTTAAAACCCCAAAACTGACTACCAATGCGGCTCTTTTCTATGCGTGTCTTCGACTACGAAAACTGTGCAACTTAAAGTGTTATTTAAGCCATCAGATTACAAGTCATTTTTCGCCAGCAACCTAGACTTTTGCTGATGGCAGACTTGTCACGCTGATAGTAATACGCGCAACAATTTTTCGCCCCAAAGTTGTACAGTTTTATTGCTTAGATTAATAGGCTTTTGTTTGTTTGTTTGTTTGTTGTTGCTTTCAATTTTTCTTTTTTGTACTTTATTTTGTTTCTTTCAAAAAATTCCTTGTAATACATTTTTTGCAAATTTATTTACAATTCGTCTCGATGAAAAAGAATAAAACGAAAAACCAAAAAAAATAAATTTAAATTTTTGATCTATATCGAAGAAGCACGCGCTAACGGGTGAACAAGCCCACGAAGGTCCTTAATCTGTTTTATTATATGATTGAGTCGGCTTTTTTGTTACTTGTAGGGCTTTATATCGCGTATTCCCCTAGTCATTATGAATTCAAGGGCATTATACAGATATTGCCCTCGCCCCATACTTCCCTAGGTAATCTTAATCTGGATGTTAGACTTAGAAATTTTCTACTGAGCCCCGAAATCAAACACTAATTAGTAGCCAATTTTGGTTAAAAAAATATCTCTTGAGAAATTACTTTAGGATTTGAACCCGAGACCTTCTGCAGACCTATACCCGCCTTTTAGACAAGGCACAAAACTGAAAAAGTCGATCGTATCGCAAAAAGTGCAGAGGGCATTTTGTGGTAGAGGCTGGTAACATAACTATTCTAAACTAATTTTTCATGCTGAATCCGAATATGACTGTTACCAAGACGTATTCTGCAATCTTATACGTGTAAATGAGGTATTTTGTGAATTGCTACAGTCATTTCATATTAACGGCTTTTTCGTGTAATTCCAAAAGTTCCCAAACTTAAAAAACAATGACCATAGCTGGAAAGACCACATCAAAATCAGTAAAACTGTGAAGTTTGAAGGATATAAGTTGAAAAATCAAGGAGATACGAATTTTCATGATCAAAATCGAAATTTGTTTGTATCTCTTGCATAACTGTAAGTGTTTTCATACAAAATTTCGATTTTCGATCAGTGTTTTAGTGTGAAAACCTCCTCAATCATATAATAAATAATGGTAATAGAACTGAGTGGAGTGCAATTTGGGCCCAAAATTGCACGACACGAAGTTCTATTACCTATTAATCATATTCATTTTGAAATCACAATAAAGATTCAAACTCTTTTATCAGGCTGCAGTTCCAAAATGACTTGGCAGACAAAATGATGCTATTAATGATTCAAAATAGTGCGATTAATGCTTAAATCGCACACTTTTTAACCAATCAGATTACAGAATTTGTGAGTGATTTCAAAATGGATATGATTAGCCAGTTAATTACCGAGAACCGAGGCTTTTGTCAGAGTTAATTACCGAGAACCGAGGCTTTTGGCTATATACATTCCGAGGGCCGTAGGCCTAAAAGCCGAGGTTCGAGGTAATTAACTGGCTTATTATATGTGATTGAGGAGGTTTTCACACTAAAACAATCCCAAATAACATTAACTATCTGATCATTGTTACTGAATTCCCAGAAGGAAATCTCAAACAATTGCTTTACAATTATATTAACGGTGAAGTTCACGAACATAGGTCTGCAGAAGGTCTCGGGTTCGAATCCTAAAGTTATTTATCAAGAGATTTTTTTTCACCAAAATTGGCTACTTAGTGTATGATTTCGGGGCCCAGTAAAAAATTTCTAAGTCTAACATCCAAATTTAGATGACCTAGGGAAGTATGTGGCGAGGGCAATATCTGTATAAAGCCCTCGTATGAGGGCAATATCTGTATAATGCCCTTGAGTTCATAATGACTAGGGAAATACGCGATATAAAGCCCTACAAATAACAAAGAAAATCGACTAAATCATATAATAAAGCCATATACATCCCGAGGGCAGTACTCGGTTCTCGGTAATTAACTCTTACTCATGTTCATTTCAGTGTCGATACGTTGTACTCGGAGAAAAAAAGACAAGGGAAGAATTTATGATAAGAAGCAGGCTTGTTATTACTGTGGCAACTTGTTTTGTAAAATCGCGAGACATTATGAACTTAAACACCCGACTGAAAGAGAAGTTGCTATCGCCCTCTCCTTCAACAAAGGCTCTCAAGCAAGAAAAAAGAACTTTGAAAAAACTAAGGTTATTAGGAAACTACCACCACAATTTGACTGTTTTAGAAACTGGGAAAGGGGAACTTATTATCAAGAGACGTCCGTCCTCTGGTGAAAAATGCAATCCTGATGATTTCCTGCCGTGCAAACATTGTCTGGCCTTCATAAAGCGGCAGGATTTATGAAACACATAAAATATTGTAAGTTTAAACCAGAAGAGGATGATGTACCAAAGTACCAGAAGGTGCAAGCAAAGGCAAAATTGTTGCTCCATTCTACAACTAGTTCCAGTGAAAACAAGCAGTATACTAAGCCGACTGTTTTCAAATATGAAAAGAGACGAGGAATCCCTAATAGCTAAAAACGACTGGCTCATACAAGAAATTGGTTTGTTTTTGGTTGAAAAGCATGGTGAAAAGCAACAACACCTTATTTCTCAAAAAATGAGAGAACTTGCCCGGTTCCTGACAGAACTTCGTTCGTCAGATTTAAGTCCAAATGGCCAACTTAGCGATTTCATCAAGCCAGCAAAGTTCGATGTTATAGTCAATGCTGTAAAAAGCCTTTCAAAGTTTCAGTTTAAAGATGGTGCACAGAGAGTTGGAAAGCCCTCAGTGCCTCTTAAGATTGGCCATTCACTAAAAAAGTGTGTTGCTATTCTTCGAGGCAAGGCCTTCCGTAGAAAGGACAAAGATCTACAAGAGGATGTTGACAATTTTGAAAAACTGTTTGATTCAGAATGGAGCCATCGTGTATCCCATCATTCCCTCAGCACTCTAGAAGCAGGGAAGTTTAATAAAGTGGAATTATTGCCACTCGCAGATGATCTTGAGAAACTGCGAAGGAGTATTCTTTCAAAGATTTCTTCCAACACAAAAATCCTTGCAGAACAGCCTCAGTTGGAAGCATGGAGCCACCTTGCCCAAGCCACTCTTGCCAGATTGGTTATTTTTAATAAAAGGAGGGGAGGGGAAGCTTCTAAGTTGCTAAAGGAAAGCTACCTGCACAGACCAGATTGGAAGCAAGTGAACAACTCTGAAATTATGGCATCACTAAGTGGTTTTGAAAGAGAATTATCGAGAAGGCAAGTAGTTAGATTTACGTAACTAAGCAACTAGCTAGCTAACTAACTAACTAACTACATGTTTAGGACTTAGCAGACTTATCAGCTCTTTCTGGCTAAACAAAAAAATGAATCACATTTGGCCTCCTAAAACGGTTACCCTGTTCATGACAGAAAAACTCAAAATACTATACTCTGTTTATGACAAAGTATAATAATTGCAGAATGTAATGTACTTATTTGTTTTCAATGTAGATGGGTTTCATAACAAGTTTGCCGAGATCGAACAACGATAAATAAGGCTTCTAGAGTGATCGTTGCCGTTGTGGCTAGCTAACGACTAAGGTTGATGAGAAGTTGCTATCCCTGAAAATGACAAGAAGCTCAAAAAAATGCAAAAAGGATATACCCTGTTCATGACAAAAAACTCGAAAAACCATACCCTGTTCAGCGGATCATCCCCGTATAGTAAATATATAAAAAATATCCGTTGTAAAATTTAATTTTAGTGTTTGATCATTTTCTTTAAACAGGCTAGACATGGTTGAGATTCGTGGCAAGAGGGGTAGGAAGGTACCTGTAATTTTGACACCTGAGGTGAAGGACAGCATTGACCTCCTCAACAAGACAAGGAAAGCTGTGGGTATACCAGATGATAATCCGTATATTTTCGCACGACCAACCAGGCAGTCACTCCAGCACATGAGAGCATGGGATTGCCTGAGAACCTTGGCTACAGAATGTAAACCACCTTTATCAAACATCTCCAATATCACCTCCACCAAACTCAGGAAGTACATTGCAACCATCTCACAAGTGCTCTCTCTCAAAGACACTGAGGTAGATTGGCTTGCAAGACACCTTGGACATGATATCCGTGTCCATAGGGACTTCTACCGTCTTCATGAATCGACGATTGAAATTGCAAAAGTAAGCAAGCTACTTCTTACAGTGGATCAAGGTGAAACACGAAAGTTTGCAGGGAAAGCTCTGGCTGAAATAAACTTAAATGGTTAGTACAAGAATGAAGTTATTAAGCAAAACAAAGGGCAATCTTTTTTTACAGGGACTATCGATGGTTTCTTATAATATTATACTAATGGCGACATGATAAAACAAATCTGGGAATACTCTCTGTATGTAATAGGACTCAATACCGTGCAAAATATGGAAATAATTGGTTGAGGAAAATTCCGAGGACTTCGAAAAATTAGAATTTTTTGAGTACAGTTATTTCTAAATTGTACAACATGGAGTCCTTTTATTGATTTACTATATAACCAACAAAATTTGTACGATTCATCTCGTTCTTTGGAAATCATTCAGGACAAAACAAAGATTTGTGATCAGTTGAATGCCAAAACAATCATGTTTAAAAAAAATGTACACTGTAAGGTCCCTGGGATACATTTTATTGGATGATCGACTCTTTCTGGACATTTTTCTTTTAACAATATCATTCAGAAAATGTTTTTTGTTGTCCGGTTTTATACTCGTACAAGCAGTGAGGTTGACACTTACCAAAAGACAAAATTTCAAAGCTCAAAAACTCTCTCAAAACGATCATTTTTCCCCCTGAAAAACTACACAACGATATCATAAATATTTTTCTCACCTTATTCACTGACCCTTCTTACCAGGAAAATTTAAGAAAGTACCAGAAATGGGGAACTATTAGTGATCCTAAGCATTTTGCCAATTTCCTTAAACAAAACTTGCTTTGGTTTTCAGTTGTCATTAATTTCTGTGTTCCGACTAGTTGATTCTCATTGCTATTGTTTTCCTTGTGTTTTGATTGGCTGAGACAGAGCTATCCAATTTTTGAGAAATTGGGAAGTTGTCAGTATTTGTGTGAGAAACCCGAATGAAAACTACTACATCAAATTGCAGGGATACAGGGACCATACAATGTCGTCATATAATACTAATGGGGACATGCTAAAACAAATCTTCTTTCAGGGACGTCCTTACAATACCATATATATAATAGTAATGGAGACATGCTAGAACAAATCGTCTATCTGATACATTGCCATAAAATACTAGTGGGGACATGCTAAAACATGATCAAACAGTACTAATACATGCGTGCTAGCGCTAATGAAAAGGAAAACTCCTTACGGGGGACAAATTTGCCATATCAGTACTCCGTATATGATTCTTTATTCACGGGCGTATACATTTATTTCAAAAAACGTTGTCGCGGTTCAGAACAACAAGCGTCAAGCCAAGGCCGAAATGAATGCTGGTTTTAAGGCGGTGTTACACGATACAATTTTTAACGACGATTTTCCGCGCAACGGAACGATATCATAAGTATGCGGACTTTATATTAAATTGGTTTTTAAAAGTGCTTTACCAAAAGCAAACAAGCATTCATTTCATTTAGATCTTGGCCTGACGCCGTGTTGCTTTGAACTGCGACAAACGTTTTTGAAATAAGTGTATACCAATACTGACAAAAATGATAATATGCTAACAGCTGGTTAGCTAGCAGGCTCGCCATTACCTTTTTGATTTGATGACTTTAAACTGCATTTTTACCTAATTTTTCCAGACATCGCAGACCCAGATCTTTCAGATACCGACGAGAAAAGTGATTCTGACAACGACGAAGACGGTGACACTAATGGCAAGAAAACAGTTTCTTCATGTATGTACCATTGAATAGAAATAGTAGAGTAAAAACTCGCGTATAGGAACCTATTTTTGAAGTTTGCCAAACTACAAAAATAACTGCATTTGGGTGCAGTGGTTCACTGTCACCTCACTAATCCCCACTAATACTATTATTTATAACCCCCACTTATTGACCACAGCTGCAAAGATTCTCGATAATTAATTCGTTTTTACTTGTACAGCAAAAAACTCAAAGCCTCCCAAAAAATGTCGCAAGAGCCCAGCTACGGAAAATGTTGACAGCCTAATGTCAAAGAGTAAGTAATAGTATAGTGGTTGCTTTTTGACTTTATTGTAACATTTGCACACGAGAAATATTGAGTAGAAAGAATACTGCTTAGTCATGGAAAACAATATCATTATAACAAATATATACCAGATGAATAGAATGAATGAAAGAAAGAAAGAAAGAAAGAAAGAAAGAAGAAGAAAGAAAGAAAGAAAGAAAGAAAGAAAGAAAGAAAGAAAGAAAGAAAGAAAGAAAGAAAGAAAGAAAGAAAGAAAGAAAGAAAGAAAGAAGAAAGAAAGAAACAAAGAAAGAAAGAAAGAAAGAAAGAAAGAAAGAAAGAAAGAAAGAAAGAAAGAAAGAAAGAAAGAAAGAAAGAAAGAAAGAAAGAAAGAAAGAAAGAAAGAAAGAAAGAAAGAAAGAAAGAAAGAAAGAAAGAAAGAAAGAAAGAAAGAAAGAAAGAAAGAAAGAAAGAAAGAAAGAAAGAAAGAAAGAAAGAAAGAAAGAAAGAAAGAAAGAAAGAAAGAAAGAAAGAAAGAAAGAAAGAAAGAAAGAAAGAAAGAAAGAAAGAAAGAAAGAAAGAAAGAAAGAAAGAAAGAAAGAAAGAAAGAAAGAAAGAAAGAAAGAAAGAAAGAAAGGAAGGAAGGAAGGAAGGAAGGAAGGAAGTAAGACAGAAAGAAAGAATAACAGAAAGAAAGAAAAAAGAGAGAATACAAAGAAGAAAGAAAGAAAGAAAGGAAGGAAGGTAGGAAGGAAAGAAAGAAAGAAAGAAAGTCACCACTAATATCTAGTTCTTTTTATCTTTTTTCGACGGTCCTCACAGGCTCAGATCTTTCAGATATGGATAGTAGTGATGTCAGTGACCACGAAGGTGGAGCTAATGGTTGCAAGAAGAGAAGTCTTTCAGGTGTGTATCATCAAGTATTTTTCTGATCCTTTCACATAAACGCGCATAAAAAGACTTGGGTGACCACAACCTTTATGGAACATGATATGGATTAAAATTTATTATGCATGTTGCCTTAAATAGAATTTGCTTTCTAAAAATCAATGATGCTATGAGCACACCAAACAATTGTTGATATCAGGGTTACAATTTTGTTGACAAATAAACGATTTGATTAAAAATGTCGAACGCTGATGACAAATTCGACAACTTAGGACACTAGAGGTTTTATTGTGTATTACTTGTATAGATTCTTAGGCATTAATTCGGTTTTACTTGTACAGCAAAAAAGTCAAAGGCCAAAAAAAGGCGCAAGAACCCAGCTAAGGAAAATGCTGGCAGCCAAATGTCAAAGAGTAAGTAATGGTGGTGGCATTTTGAATTTATTGTGATGTTTGCACACGAGGAATTAAGTAGAAATAATACTGCTGAGTCATGAAAAAATTCATTTTCACATTTCTGATGCATCTTTGATGTAATAATAATGATAATAATAATAATATTTAATATTTATATAGCGCCATTTTCTATAAATATAATCAAATGCGCTTAACTAAATATTAAAACAAACAAAATTAAAATAAAATAAAAATGTGAAAATGAATTAAATCATTTCGATTTTATACACACTAAACAGTAACTATATATATGTGTAACAGTTGATAGCAATTGCTCATACAGTTCAAATACATCGATAAGCAGGCATCCAACCCAGAAAGCTAAACAAAGCATCCTTTCTCATGTAGCTTGTCATTTTTCCATCTTGCTTTGCAAAGTTTCATTTGTCAATTTTTTGTTAATGACCCGTAAGTGACGATTCTTCAGTCAACTTTTATTTGCCAAGCAGCTTAGTTACTCGAAAGTTTCTCCTCGTGGGTCTGACATAACGTCAACCCTTGTCTTCTATGCAGCGGCTGTTTGTGTCACGCCAAGCTACGTAATGATGCAATTTTTGTATCCTTAAGTAACAACCGGAAACTCAAACGTTTTACTCGCTCATCAAACTGCTGGACCAGCGCAGCCCTCAAACATTTTTAAGAGAGTACCACAATTTCAAGGGTCGTACAGTTCATAATATAATTGTAGGTCTACGTGTCTGCAGGTTATTGAATATGTATTTTTAATTGGCAGGGACGTCGGTTGCCCATGTTTCATGGACACAAGAAGAAAAGGATGCAGTTTTCAAACATCTAAACTCATTTGTCAGACAAGGAAAATATCCAGGCAAAGCAGACTGTGAGAATTGCATTTCAAGAGCAAATGGTGCATTAGATGGTAGGAATTGGCGTGGTGTTAAGTATTTTGTGAAGAATCAGATCGACAAGAGAAAGAGGGTTCTTTCCCCTAAGAATCCCTAGATGCAATTAGCTTTTGTTATCCTGAAGAAGATTAACTTCAATTCATTTGTCAGACCAAAGTTAATAGAGTGGAATGGTTAGGCAACCCATTGTTCTATCTTTTTGTTCACTTATTCTAACCGTGAAATTGCACACTGAAACAACAGCATTCCTACATATATTAGACAATCATCAGCAATGAAAACGTTTGGGTCATTTCAATCAAGCATAATAGATGAAGGCAAAACAAAAAATTGTGCACTCTCAAAGCCCTACTCAACATCCATGTTCAGTTGCTCCTTTTAATAGAACAATGGGCTGCCTAACCATTACACTCTAATAACTTTGATCAGACAAGGAAGAGATCCATGCAAAGTACTCTGTGAGAATTGTATTTTGAAAGCAAATCGTGCTTTTAAACGTTAAATCGTGGTGCTAAAGGTTTCCCCCCTAAGAACCACTAAAAGCAATTAGCATTTGTTATCTTGAAGAAGATTACTGACCCTGTGAAATAGATTAACTTGCATAGTAAAGGAAATGATTGCATTTGTTTCGAACAGATCAAAATGTTACATAGAGGATATTACATGGGCGCGCGGAGATACGAATTATATCTTCGAGTGTTGATGAGATCTCAACACGATGAGATAATCAACACGAGAAGATGAAATTAGTAATCCTTTGAAGTTTGTGTTGTAATTTGTTTTCAGTTAAGCATGTTTTTAAGGAGGCTTCCTACAATTTCTTTAGTGCACAACCGGTCAAATTGAAACAACTATAGTTCTTACATGAAAGCACCCACAGTTATGAAATTTCGTCCACTTACTACATAAAGACTGAAGTTTTAAATGGTAGGTGTTTTGCTTGCATCGGGGTTTCCATAGCGACGAAGCTATGACGTCACCGTTTTAGATTCCAAGCAATTTTACGCGTTTTTTGACCTAAACTTTTAAAACGACATACAAGACGTTAATATTTAGGACTTTGGCTAGCAGCATATGAATTTTGAAGAAATTCGTATAAACGGATTTTGAAATATTCGAGATGCAAGTTTTTCGCCCTCAAAATCACAACTTCTTGTCAATTTCGATTCAATAATTATATAATCAAAGCAGCATGACAACTATTCGACTGTCAATATGTTGTTCATATATCCGACTACTTCTCACCAAAGGGAGAAAACAGTTGACCGAGATATTTTTCTTTTTGAGCACTAAACGTTTTTATATAAATTTTGATAAAGTCCAGCCCAATTTCATGTCTTAGTGAACTTATGCTGACGTAGATCCAAAGCACTTTCTGACGTGTAACTTCATTGAGAAGTAGTCTGATATATTAACAACATTTGGACAGTACAAGAGTTGTCGTGCTGCCTTGCTTTTAAAATTACTTAGTCGAAACTGACAAGAAATTGTTATTTTGGGGGCTTGAATATTTCAAAATTTGTTTATACGAATTTCTCCAAAATTCATATCCGGCTAGCCAAAGTCCTAAATATATTAACGCCTTGTATGTCGTTTGAAAAGTTTAGGTTAAAAAACGCGTAAAATTTCTTGGAATCTAAAACGGTGACGTCATCGTTTCGTCGCTATGGAAAACCCGATATACACAAAACACCCACCATTTAAAAAAAAAACTTTGGTCTTTATGTAGTAATTAAGTTGACGAAAGTTCATAACTGTGGGTGCTTTCATGTAAGAACTATAGCCGTTTCCATTTGACCGGTTGTGTACTAAAGAAATTGTAGGGAGCCTCCTTAAAAAATAGCGTATGTACCAAATAGAAATAATAGAGTAAAAACTTGCTTATAAGAATCTATTTTTGAAGTTTGCCAAACTACACGATATATAGGATAAGTAGGTTCTTAATTAGGTTTAACACAGTTTTAGAGGAAATGAAAATCAAAGTTAACAGATTCTATATGTATTTGTATTATCGCAGTCGGGCATTATCTTACATCCCAGATATCACTTAGCCTTGTCGCGCATTGGGTAGGTTTTCAAAATTCAACCATTTTTGAAAAGCATTTTAATTCTTATTTATCACTATTAGCATGAAACATTCTAGAAAGGTTCTTGTTGAGAAAATTAGATTTTTGCTTTAAAATATATCAGTCGCGTTATATCTCTAAACCTTTCCGTGGTTCCGTGAAATTTGCATGATCTGCAGAATTCCGGTTTTTGGTTGGTTCGGAGGGGTTTCTGTTGTTATTCAACTCACCTACGAAAACAGTGACAAGTGTCATAGGGCATAAAATATTGCAACATCGGAAATCAACCATTAAGCTGATCTTTATCTTAACCTTACATCAAAGTATTATCCTTATGGTATTTGTGTAATTTTACTTCACCCCTAGGGTGCAATACGCATGTGTGCATAGCCTAGTTACTATGGCCCGGTCAAGGCCAGGTGGGTACTACTCAGTGCCTTACAATGATCTCGTTATTCCGACTGTCCGAATTATTTGATGCATGTCGTGTCATTGCTAGATTGCTTGACTTCCTGAGGACGTATTGGGAGCTTGACACAATATCGAGGGTGCCCTCAAGCAATATAGCGGTGAAATTTATAGTAGCGTTATATAGCGAGATCATAGAATAATCATATAATATAATAATCATAGAAGTATGTCAAGCAATAATATGAATGGAAACGTCCTGGGGGGGGGGGGTCAACGGGAAGAGGAGCAGGTACCATCGTGCGTCATTTGCGCCGATGACGAGAGGGCACACGCCCCCGTCCAGACCCCTTGCTGCCGACAGTACATTCACGAGTCCTGTCTGGCAGCATGTTTTAATGCCATCCCGGACCGTCCAACTACCTGCCCCTTTTGTCGTGCGGCCCTAACCCCTCTAAATGGTGATGAGCCACCACCTAGCCATGGGGTTGGGATGCCTGTCCGATTTCGGCATATAGTTTACACGCCCCCGGCCCAAGTTGCCGTCTATCATCCCCCACCTCCCTCCCCTCTACGATTGTATTTTGGAGATGAATGGGATTCGTTTTCCGAGGATTCTGAGGTTGACGAGGAGTTTGAAATTTCTCCTCCTCTGCCTCGGCGCCCTCAACGTCTCCCATCTCCACCACACAATCCTACCCAACCCTCTGTACCCCCTCCTGGCTGGAGTGAGTTCATGAATCGTCACCATCCTCCGCGCCACGTTTGACCTTTTCATCTGGTATTCCGGAATAATCTTTTGAATAAACCTCATATATTTCCTTTAATTTTCATCGCTAAACACACACCTTAACTCGGCTCTGACTCTTTTGCCATGTCAGTTTCGTGGCCAGCGTTATATATCTATATCTATATCTATATGTTGCATCTAATCTTAGAGAACGTCTCTACAGCTTTAATCGCTTCGTGTTTTTAAGGACTCATTGATTACCCTTTTTTCTGTGATAGATAATCAACACGAGAAGATGAAATTCGTATCTCCAAGCGCACATGTAATATTCTGTTTAATATATAATCAACGATGAACTAGAGTGTGCCGTCGCCGTGAAGCTCTCGAAAAACGTAGCTATGGCAACAGTGTTATCCATGTTATCTTCACATGTGAAGATATCGCTTTTTCCAAACAGAGAAAAATTGACAATTCATCGATGATTATATATTAAAAGGATATGTGATTTCATGAAAATGGCAAATAAGATGAAAGATCGATAGTAATCCTTTGAAGTTTGTGTTGTAATTTGTTTTCAGTTAAGCATGTTTTTGAAAAATAGCTCTAGTTGTTCCAATCCGGCCATCATAATAACATGGCTTACAAATTGTCAAAGGTCCTATAGATTCTTCCGGCAAACGACTCATATTGAGGCCTAGTTAAGTAAGCGAATTTATATAATTTGCATCAGTTGCAGTGGCTAGATTTATAGAAAAGTATTTATGTGAACGTTATAAAAACGAAGCCGTTGATTTTTGGATAGAGCCTGTCTATCCGCCCTCAATTTGGGTCACCACTTTCCAGATCATGCAGATTCTCCAAATGCAACATCATGTGGGCTTTTGTCTAATAAGTGTTTAATAGGTCCAGCTCATTCTAGCTGTTACCAACTGACCGACATATTGTGAAATCATTATCAAACTGCTAAGAAGGCCTTGCATCCAAACAGCATTTTCAATTAAATTTCTTTTCCTAGAATCGACAACCCTAAGGCCTGTCTCACTCAATAGAGTAAGGAGCAGAAGATCGTCTGATTTGCCAAAGTGTCTATAGTTGGTAACAGTTTGATAACAGTTAAAGGGAATTTGATAGTCGAGTAAAAATAATAGCTGATAGCCCAGGCAATATCAAAACTTACATTAAAGTGTTGCTGTTACGTATAAATGAGTATTTGCTGTATTTTAAACTGAGTTAATATCACTGCAATTAAGGTTAACAACGAAGAACCAAGATGGCCTACTGAAATGTCATTTTTTAACTATAGTGATGCCAAAATCTCGATGATTGCTTGGTATCGTTTATCATCGAGTGAAGTTTCTCGAAAGCTATAGTCCCCATAAGTAATAGTGTATCATGTCCCCATATTAGTAGTCAAAGTTGAGTTACGGGCAGTTCCTGTGGGACAAGTAAGGCAAAACGAGACGGCAAGTTATCGCCAGTTTGACTTACGGGAAAGACTTCCATTGACACTCAAACAAAATAAAGGGCAATACAAGTTCTCATTGCAACTTCATTAATGTAGTTTTCTGCGCATTCAACGTCGATGTTCTCTTAAACTCCTGATGTATCATTTCTGTCATCTTGCAGATGGAAATTGTGGTCTCCATAACTAATTTGCATCAACTTGCATGTAGTACTCTGAAAACGAGCAAAACTGGCCTCGACTTGCGAAAGGCTTTTAGCACTTTCAAAGTGATCGCAGTGCTTGCAAATGGATGGCGCAAGTCGGTGTTCATAAATTTGAGTGCAACTTGAGTGTTGTTTAAATAGGACCTAAAGATTAGAAACGGACACAGAAGGAATAAGAAAGCACCAAAGCATATGTTGATCAACATAAGCTTTAATTTCAAAAAAAGCTTGGTAATAGAAATTTGTCCCCATTAGTAGCTTTGTATAAGTATGTCCCCATAATTATTTTGAGGCAACAGGTGCCCATAAGTAGCCAAAGTTGAGTTATGGGTATAGGTCCCCATAAGTAAAACCCCACAAAGCAAATTGAAAGTGTTCATAAATGCTTCGACTCGTAGTCTCGTTTAAATAGGGCTTAAAGATTAGAAACGGACACAGAAAGAACAACCACATATACAGAATATGATTAAAAGTATGCCTCCATAAGTATTTTGTGCCACGAAGAGTCCTTATCAAAATTTTAGGCGGGCAAAGATAAGAACCAGAAAGCATATCTTGATCAATACCACATAAGCTTTAATTTCAAAAAAGCTTGGCGATAGAAATTTGTCCCCATTAGTAGCTTTGTATAAGTATGTCCCCATAATTATTTTGAGGCAACAGGTGCCCATAAGTAGCCAAAGTTGAGTTATGGGTATAGGTCCCCATAAGTAAAACCCCACAAAGCAAATTGAAAGTGTTCATAAATGCTTCGACTCGTAGTCTCGTTTAAATAGGGCTTAAAGATTAGAAACGGACACAGAAAGAACAACCACATATACAGAATATGATTAAAAGTATGCCTCCATAAGTATTTTGTGCCACGAAGAGTCCTTATCAAAATTTTAGGCGGGCAAAGATAAGAACCAGAAAGCATATCTTGATCAATACCACATAAGCTTTAATTTCAAAAAAGCTTGGCGATAGAAATTTGTCCCCATTAGTAGCTTTGTATAAGTATGTCCCCATAATTATTTGAGGCAACTGGTGCCCATAAGTAGCCAAAGTTGAGTTATGGGTATAGGTCCCCATAAGTAAGTCCCCACAAAGAAAAATGAAAATTTTTAAAGTCTGATGAAATGTATAAAGAGAGAGACAAACAAGTTACCAAACAGCATGTTCTTTTTTTCGATACTTGCCATGGAAGAGGTGGTCCTCACAAGGGGGGCATGGAAACACAGACCCCACAAGTTGGCAATGGTGAGTATGTGTGTGTGTGTGTGTGTGTGTGTGTGTGTCGCCAAGTGGATTGGAGAAAGCACGGAAAACGAAGGACTGTCATCTATATTATATATTGAATAAATAGTACTCCGGCCGGTTTATGCATTTATACACAAGAATTCTCATGACTGTGCTCAACACATGGAGAAGTCAACTCCCAGCTTGGGTCAAACATGCAATATTGGGGCATTACAGTTTCCCCTGGAAGTAAATTTGACCCAGGGAAACCCCATGTTGGGAATTGGCATTCAGAATAAAAATTCAAGCAATTACTTACGCCTGAGAATAAGCATGGGTTATAAAAGATGATCGTAAGCAGTTGATGGAAATCTCACTTCCGCTTAACTTTCTGAACAGAGTTTGGAGATGTCTTGTGAAAGTGGCAGAAGAAAATGCGGCACCCTTGCAATTCTGAAATCGAAAGGAAGAATTTTTGAATTTTTCACTCACTGATTCCTGTACTGTACTCGAGAAATTGGAAAACGCACAGCCTGTTTATGGCAGGAAACTTAATAACATTAGGGTTTATTTATTGGCCCTGAAAGGGTTAGTAAACCTGAGCATTCACCCTTGA
Organism: Telmatactis stephensoni; assembly: GCA_029948255.1. Lineage (NCBI taxonomy): Eukaryota > Metazoa > Cnidaria > Anthozoa > Actiniaria > Isophelliidae > Telmatactis > Telmatactis stephensoni. The sequence goes on along the minus strand of JALIZF010000556.1, from coordinate 10,388 downwards.
TGGGTCATTATTTTACTGCACTTAATAATATAACCTAAGAAATTTGTGCAATTTGATTGGCTGAGAGCACTAGCTGGTATTTCAGCTTAATTTTGTAATTTCACATGTGAAAATTACAGTTTCCATGGCAACTGCTTTCTTTCTTTGCCAAAAAGGCTAAGAGAAAATGGCGGCCAGATGGGGAAGCTTTCTCCCACTAAAAGGAAGTGATTCAATTATGGAAACAAGTCAAAAAGTTCTAAAAATGAAAGGGAAACGGGTTTTTGATGGTTATGAAGAGTTCGTTTTTCCTTTTTTCTGTTGAAAAGATGATAAATGATCAGGCAAAGCAACACGTGAAGTGAAAGTTTGTCAAAATAGCTTCACGCAAACTGAAGGATTGACATCCATGGCTGAAAAGTTCATGAAAGGTAATCAAAAAAAGTTTTTTCTGCACTTATGCATTTAATATTGTCTATCTTATCTAGAAAGTTTTTTTTGACATATTTTTTTCAAACAGTATGCTGTTTTTAGTTACAAATGTCAATTTGTTCGCGTGTCTGTTTTTCACTGATTGATTCAATGAAGTCATTCAGACCAAATTAAATTTGAAAAACAAAATTACTGGTTTTTATATAATTACCTTCTCAATGTAGTTTTGACTTTGAATGACTACTTGTCTTGAATATCACAGCATGAAATTGATTCTTTATGTACATTTATTGAATGCGTAAATATTCGTAAATATCGATTCAATGTTTACGCGTGTTTTACGGAATTCGTAAAGGTTTTGTTGTGCGTAAAGATGCTTAAAGACCCGTAAACCCACGTAAATATGATCACATTTACAGCGCAAATCGGATATGCTTAAATATACGTAAATAAGATATTTACGGATTTTTACGGTGCTTTACGTACCAAAACGCGCATTTTCAAGTCCCTTGACTGATGGCAATATTTTTCGTGACAAAACAATTTTTGATATCGATTTTATTCAAAAGAAACTTTGCAATCGTTTCGTGATTGCAGAATAAAGTGAGCGAAGAAGGAAAAAATATGTTCTACAACGCACACACAGCGACATATTCTGCCTCTTCATAGGTGGATCATAAAACATTTTAAGATATTATCAAAACTGTTTTTAGCATTACCAGATTTCGAAGAATAAATCTATAAAACCAAGACAGCAGTTAGTTTAGCTATATCTTGATAAAACATGATCACCGGAAGTAATCGCTTAAAACCGACCAATCAGAGCACGCTGTTTGATATTTGCATTTTTGCCGCTCATTTCGAAATCGTTGAGCTTCGTTACGGTTGTTGAACACGCCGTGAATATTCTATGAAGTTTGTCTTGATAAATGCTCTCTATTACCAAAAAAATCTACAAATTGTTGCTGGATTCGATGGAAAACACAAAGAAAAAGTTTACCTTCAAAAGTACTGGAAGACAAAACTGATAGAGAGGCTAAAAAGATGACATGATCACTACAATTTATGTTCCGATGCACTGCTACTGTCACAGTCAACAGATCTACAATGCTAAAATGTCTAAAATAACTTTTTGGTAAGTGTTATATCCATAAAAATTATATATATTTTTAGAGCTCAATAAAATGTGATTGTGGCCTGTCAATACTTCATTTTTATAGACGAATTTATTCACAGTCGAGGGCTTCATGCCGGTCACGCCGGTATTGATCCAACAGATTCGATGAATCGTGCCGGGCTCGAGGGTAGCTTGCAATAAAACCTTCGTTGTGAATTATCATGAGTCAGTTTAAAAACTTTTTTCTATGCAAAAAGTGAATCTAAGAACAGTTTCTCGTAATATTGTTTATAGGGTGTGTAGTGGCTTTCTGAAGACAGGACTTTGGCTCAACTGATCAGTCTTCAATTAAAACAGTGATCAAGCAAGATACTTGAAGATAAGAGGACAGTTTACTATTTCTCCAAATGAAATGAGGAGTTAGCAAGCAAGTATACGAGCAGTACTATTAAACCTTTATTTAGCAATTTTAGACGGATCAGACTATATGAACTCTGTACCGAGCTTTGTGAAATCTTTTCCTAGACAACCCTCAAGGGACATGGAGTTCACATCTCGAGCGGCAAAACGGACCCCAAACCAGAAGCATAACTGTTATTAATACTTTCAAAAGTTGTCAAAATGTAAAGAAGGATATTTACAAATACATAATATCCATAACATTTATTTATAAAGCTCAATAAAACGTTTCTTTTAACTAAACTTTTGAGAGAGTGATCAATTTTTTTCTTTACGCAGCCATTACGTATTATTTAAGAGACTTTTACGTGATATTAACGGAATTATTAATTTCTTAAATATTGCAAAAAGATTCGTAAAATTCCGTAAAAGAAGTATAAACGCATTATTTACTAGACTTTTACGTGATGTTAACGGAATTATTAATTTCTTAAATATCGCGAAAAGATTCGTAAAACTCCTTAAAGGCGGTATTAACGCATTATTTACTAGACTTTTACGTGATGTTAACGGAATTGTTAATTTCTTAAGTATAGTATAAAGAACGAGAGAGAGTGTTTTATCGGATATAAAGATCTGAGCCATAGGCGAGGATCTTTATACCGATAAAACACGATCTCGAGTTCTTTATACGGCTTAAAAAACTCCAACACATATTAGAGTAGTTCTCTAAAAGAAATTCAAAAATATCTTCATTTATCTTGGAGAAAATCGAGGTTAAAGTTGATGTAAATTAGGCCGAATCTTTATCAGATATAAAGACACTCGTCACGGTGGCGATTTTCATTGTGTTTGCCTTATGAATTATTAATGAGTTTTTTAAATATCGCGAAAAGATTCGTTAAACTCCGTAAAGGAGGTATTAACGCATTATTTACGTGACCGTCAAGGTGCGTAAAGTGTCTCACTACGCTCTTTAACGGTTGCGTAAATAATCCGTAAAGGCAATATTTAAGCAAACGCATAGGGAACGTAAATATCCGTAAAACTAGTCTTTACGCACTCATTACGCAATATTTCCGGACACGTAAATGATAAATTTCATGCTGTGATATATTGTTAGCTTTTCTTTTATCTGCACAGGCTTGAAAGCTATGTTTTCACTTTTTGAAGTAGAGTGTATAGCGATTCAACCTCGCGGTTGTTTTTCATCAAATTTTCAGAAATTTCTTAGGTTACATTGTTAACAAATAATGGGCAGCATGTTTTGTACGTGATATTTGGCATTTATAATATAGTTCAATAAAATCATGCAATTTGATTGGCTTATAGGAGTGGTATTTATCGTTAATAGTGGAGCATGTATACAATTTGTCTGCGCATGTCTGTATTTTGGGCTTGAAATTCATTTGCATATCGATTGCAAGAAATTTTATGTTGACATGGAACATTTGGCTGGCTATCTCGTTCTTCAAATTATGTTCAACTACCGAAATACTAAGACAACTGAAACATGAGCAGTCTACCTACCGCTAGTGCGTTGTGGATAATTATCCAAACTGAAGGCACTCCAGATGGGAAAATATCGCGCGTCAAAGTTAGTAGAAAGTTGTGAGAAGAACCAGAACTCCTCACTTTCGAGTAATATTGTGGGCGCTAAATTTATATGTAAGGTACGTTAAGCAGTGAAAGCCATTAACAACAAGTTACTGTGTAGATTAGACCCGATAAGGGTATTTTAGACTCCATCGATCGTTTAATAATTAGCCATGTTTACTGGAATGTCGCTCAAAATTCTTGCAATTCACTTTCAAAATTTGACATCTGAGACTGCGCCCCCCAGCAAAATTATTTAGTATTTAGTTGCTTTTTCCACGTTTCTTTCTTGCAAAACTGAGCTTTTTTAGTCCAAACTCGTGGTCCCTACATGTGATCCAAAGCATTTTTGTGAACGTGTTTCCAAGCACGTTGTTTGCATGCAAATTTCAGCGATGAATTTATTGCTCTTTTATAAAGTATAAAACGCTGCTTCATACGGCCCAAACTGTATGCCTCACCATGTATAAAAATAGGTCATTAACTTCTAGATAAATGTTGCAGATTATAAAATATAGGCTACCGAATTTAGTCAATTTTAACAAGGCTTGAACCCGACTGTAAACATTGCTTGAAATCACATGGAGGGACCAGAAGTTTCTAGCAAGAAAGCTCTGTTTTACAAGAACGAAGCATGGAAAAAGCGTATTATTAAATAATTTTGCTGGGGGGCGCTGTCAAAGATGTAAAATTTTCAGAATGAATTGCAAGAATTTTGCGCGAAAAAGTACGACATTCCAGTAAACATGGCTAATTATACAACAATCAATGAAGTCCAGAGTACTCTTATTGGATCCAATTCACACAGTACCATGTTGGTAATGACATCCATTACTAAATTTACCTTATACATGAATTCAACGCCAACATTATAACTCGAAAGTGCGGAGTTCTGGTCCTTCTCACAACTTTCTACTGACTTTGACGCGTGATATTTTCCCATCTGGAGTGCCTTCGATCTGGATAGTTATCCACAGCGCACTAGCGGTAGGTAGACTGCTCATGTTTCAGTCGTCTTAGTATTTCGGTTGTTGAACATAATTTTGAAGAACGAGATAGCCAGCAAAATATTCCGTGTCAACATAAAATTTCTTGCATTCGATATGCAAATGAATTTCAAGCCCAAAACACAGACATGCGCAGACAAATTGTATACATGCTTAATAGTGGTATTTCAAGCTCTAGAGAGTGGTATTTCAAAATCACCATGACAACCAGCACTTTCCGGCGGTTTGACAAACTACAAAAAAGAAAATGGCGGCTAGATCTGGGAAGCTTTCTTCAGCTAAAAAAGTGATTAAATCAAAAAAAGCAAGTCAAAATTGAAAGCAGTATGAACCATTTGATTTTTATGAAGATTTCTTTCGGTCATTTTTGCAAAATTGTGACAAACGATCGTGCTGGGTTACACGACAGTGAAAGAGTTGTCCTGAAAATATGGTTCATTCAACTTACAGTAAAGGACTGATGGTTGAAAAGCTCTTGAAAGGTAAATAAAAAGTCTACCCTGACATGCATTGTTTGTTTATCTTACTGAGAAATATTGTTCTGCCCTCTCATTAAAAAAAAACACGGACTGTATTTGCCTTCGCAAATGACAATAGGCTCGCATAAGGAAGAGCTCTATCTTGACTCTATCGTTTTCTGTGACTTTGAAGTCATTCACAGTCCAAAAATCTTAATTTTACTTATCACTGAAATGCTTTCACTTCGCAAGATTTATCCTTTCCGCCGGTTTTTGAATACTGTTTATGTTACCTTAATAAGAACTTGGGCTTAAAATTTCACTTTTCAAAATGATCTGGTTTACACGAAAAATATTTTCAGCCGTTTTATGATCAAAATTGCAGGATTTGATTGAACAATATTATAAACAAATAATAGCATGTTTTGTTCGGGGTATTTGGGGTAAATATCACTCGTGATCTTTCAAAATTGTCCACAAATTTCACTCGCCTATGGCTCGTGAAACTTTGGTGCAACAATTTTGAAAGGTCGCTTGTGGTATTTATTCCAAATACCACTACAAAACATGCTATTACCTATGGAATTAGTTTTTTTTTTAAATTGACCCCGACATTCTTTCCCATTCACCCACTGATGGTGCCAAGGGTTAGTAGACCTGAGCATTCACCCTTGATGGGTCATTATTTTAATGGATGAACCCTAATGGAATTAGTTTTTTTTAAATTGACCCCAACATTCTTTCCCATTCACCCAGTGATGGTGCCAAGGGGTAATTAGGGTTATAGGGTTATTAGGGTTCCCTTCCCTAGAATGAGGTGGGTTAATGTTGAGAATTATTCACCCTAACCTGGGGTGAAAACTACAAAAAAATTCACCCCAGGTGAAAAATACTCATTTTGAAATCAACAGCCACACAAACTTACAAGTGAAGTTACAAAGTCATGCTGAAATTGCCAGAGAATGAAAAGGGAGAGAAGACATCCAATTAAGCTTATAGTAAATTCATCTTACCACAAAAACATAATTTTCATTCTCCGATGAAACTAGCTTGTGTCTATGGTTTAGCCAAATATTCGGCAAGCAGTCTGTGTAGCTCGGTGGCCAACCTTAAGATAGACAGATCGATGGAATCAAACACCAGACAATGATCTCTAAGTCGTGCTAGGCATCCCACCAAAGTGAAGTGAAATCGTATTAAAATTTAAGACAAATATTTTTGGCCTGAAGACATTATTCAGCGGTATATATTTTGTATATTCACCTCAATGCAGACTTTGGTCATGACCACGAATATCTGGCGGTCTTGTACGATTGGAAATGAAATGCGTAGTCTCCGTTGGACTTCGGGGCCAGCATGTTTCTTTTTTGGAAAATCTTTTGGGTCAAATCTTGTCGCATCGTCGCTGAAATATTGCAGTTTTTCGTATCTCTAACCCTCTGGAGGGAGGAACATGGCTGTACACAGCTACTCAACAGCAGGTCCATCATTTCTCTAGACTTTTGTACACCCCTAGAAACCTCGCATCTTTGGCGCTGCAAGCTGAAACAGTCCAAAATCTCCTGCCTAGACAACAAAATACAGGCAAAATTGAATGAGCCGCCATTTTGGTTCTTCGAGGCGAGTACCGCTGACTGGATACACTGTTAACCAGACGAGGCACAGGCAGCCCAAATATACACTGCATGATGAATTTTTGCACGCAAAAAAAAATACGGTTGCCGAATATTCACACTAGAGACAAACAAATCGTCTTTGGTCGACCTGTTCATCTTGACGAACAAAACAAAACAAAGAAAACAATTTGTTCTCCTGAAAGGTTGTTGTTGTTGTTTTTTTTTTGGAGTAGGATTTGTTTTGTCGCTAGTGTGGGCCAATACTTCGAGCTTTGACTTACCAGGTTAGCCACTTCCCGACCGATTGTAACTCCTCGGATGTCCGTGGTCGACGAACGTCAGCCTCTTTTTGAAGGTCAGTTTGAAACGCATCGCAGTTGGCGATTAAAGGAACGTTTGGTACTTAGGTGCTGAGTCTCGATGCAGGAATTTCACGACATAGAGCAGTGCTCCAACATGCAGTATGGTGGTCCCTGGTTGCACTCCTTTTTCTTCCTATAGAGAAATGACAAAATCAGCGTAAATAAAGAAGCTGTTTCACACACTTGCCGCACAGTTAGATGAATTCATTCAAATGCACGCCACTTTTACAGCTATACTGAAATCTGCACTTACGTCTAACCAGTTGAGATAATCTTGAATGAAGCTCATCGTTTTGAAATATCGACTCGCTGTTCAGTTCACTAGGTAGCAGACGTTTGGTGTGCTGGAGAAAGCCCAAATAACCTTGGGCAGAGAAAAAAATAAAACAAAAACAACAAAAGGTCATAAAAACATGGTAGAATTCATGCCTTAGTGCCGTACAATTGTTAGGTGTGTATATATAACATACTTACAACGAATCCTTTCGCGCGTTTTGTCATGAGTTGTTGTGGAGATGGCTGGCCCAAATCTCTTCAAATTCAGCGTCTTCGTGAAGAAAATCCTTCACCTACTCCAGTAGGTTGAAGATCCTTGCGGGTAGATCTTTTTCGGTCATGGCATATCTCCGGGATCTTTTGGCTGGGGAAGAAACGGCCGTTTCTTCATCGCAACTGCTATCGCAATCGGCGTCCTTTCCCGTCGTCACTGTGTCCTGCTGTGTTGACTCGGTTTGTTTGAGGTGCGGGCAGCACTAGTTCTTGTGTCCGCGGTGTAGGTATACATTCCGAAAACGTCTTTGGCGGCGCTACCTTCAACTGGTTTGTAGTCGCTGCATGTCCGACCCATACTGAGTAATTGACAATCCGCTCAAAGGGACTGTCTGCCAGTGGAGGAGGAGAGTCGATGTCTTGTCCTTGTTGAGGTTCGGGCAGTGCCCGCGGTGTAGGTAACATTCCGAAGACGTCTTTAGCGGCGCTATCTTCAACTGGTTCGTCGTCGTCGCTGCTGTCTGACCATCCTGAGCAATTGACAATTGGCTGAAAGGGACTGTCTGGTGGTGTACTAGAAGAAGAAAAATCCATGTCGCCGGCCTGCAGTAACGAGTGAAAAGTTTCCTCGCAGCTGACTCTTGAAACAAAAACAAAAAAACTTGCGAAAACTATGGTAACGTAGATGAAGAAAGCGATGTTATTGGAGCGGCAGATTGATTGATCGGATATCAGTCAATCAATCAATCAATCAATCAATCCAACAATCATGTAATTATTCATGTAACTGCGGCATGTAATTATTCATCCATGCGAATGAATACAATTGAGCAATCATTTAAAATCTATTGATATGTCAAAAGCAAAACATAGTTTTCTTTGAATCAAATCAGTAAAAGCTCCGTCTGATCTCTACGTAAGCTGTAAGTGTAATTCCACAGCCAAGGCGTGACGAAACGCGTAGATTCCTGAAAAGCTTATAGCAGCTACGATAGAAAATAAACGATCGCCAAAAACTCTCAGCTTGACTTGCCTTGGTGTAATTTTGAAAATCCAAGTAACCGGAAACGATCCGAGCTAATTAAACTGGGGAATGGATTGGGTTTTCCTGTGTTTTGTAATGCAAGCTCTTGAGTACAGCACTCAAGTCCAATTTCCCATAGAATATAAACAATCAAGAAAGAAATTATAAGCCCGTTTTACTCTAAGTACAGGCAACCCGGCAAAACGTACAATTTCATTAGTACATGTTCAGTATTGCGGCATGATTAAAGCCAAGGTCCTCTCCAGACTTCTTCAGGTTCATGGTCACATGGCCGACAAATCCCCAAACTTTTCATGCTCAAAAGTGAAGGTCATGCTAAACAAATATTGGTCAGGATCGAGCAGAAACCGAGCTAGGCCAGAAGAATTTTAGCCCTCATCAGCCTCTTCGACCCAGTACTTGACGAATACATTACCGCCCGACCTCCGCAGTCCCGAGTCCCGCAGCTGTGCAAGCAAACCACCAAAATCGTCCCAGCCCACATAACACCTCAACCGGTCACAATGGCAAACTAGACCTTTCCGCATGCACGTCAAGTGCGCAAGAAAGGATGTGCAAGGTTAGATGTCACCGCAAGGTCCAAATGTCAGGACCGAATGTCAGAAATAGGAAGAGAGTTTCAGACACAGCACCGAATGTCAGAATATTGAACAGGATATCCTAACTTTCAACCAAATTCGTTTGTTGAATATAGAGCAAACTAGACCTTTCCGCATGCACGTCAAGTGCGCAAGAAAGGATATGCAAGGTTAGATGTCACCGCAAGGTCCAAATGTCAGGACCGAATGTCAGAAATAGGAAGAGAGTTTCAGAAACAGCACCGAATGTCAGAATATTGAACAGGATATCCTAACTTTTCAACCAAATTCGTTTGTTGAATATAGAGGAGCCCCGTGTTATTCCCTTCCGACCATCCCATTCCATCCCTAAATCCGCGCTAAGTCACACTTATATTCTTTGTAAAAAGGAGCTATTTTCCACTCTTTTGAGACCCGTTAAAGCCTCAAACATCAACTACAATTTCTTTCTCAGAAATAAGTGTAACTCTAGCACCGAGCATTTGATGACATAAATAATAGTTTGCACTAACCTCCTTCGGAGCAGTGATCAAAGCACGTGCGGAAAAGTTATGCTTAAACATGCTGGGTACTGGAGTGGAATACTGCTCTTTCAATGTTCATTATCTTCGGACCTAAGCAAATTGAAAATTGATCATAATTCAATAGTAGACTAATGTGTGATTTCGAGGCAACTTTAACCCAAAGCACGCATGTGCAAAAACTCTATCGTTCCTAAAATTGATTTCGCCCGATTTAGCCTAGAGTTTGAGCAACTTACCTATTGAAGTCCGTGCTTGATTAAGTTTCTTGCTGGTTGAGTCCAGTTGTTAATGAAATAAACCAAACACACCAGTGACCCCAATTTCTAGTGGGCGTCACATCACGATGCGTTCTAGCGTACCAGATTTCCAAAACAAATTGGACAATCTTCATGGTACAATATAAGATTTCTTGCCATGACCACCCTTAATGGTTTGTTGTTATTGTCGTTGTTTTTGATATTGTTGTTGTCATTTAATTTGGAAAATTCTAAAATTCAGTCTTGCATATAAATCGATGCTATTGATACGTATTTGCTATGCAAAGTCATTTGCATATTATATATTATGCATGCAGGTCATTTTAGTGGCAGAGCCCCCTCTGATTGGTCGGCTAAGGGTATTTAAGCCGCACCTCACTTAGAATCAGCCTCTTCGCAAGTAAAGTTCCGAGAGTCGAGAAGTCAAAGTATTTGAAAGAAAACTCCAAGTCACTGAACACCGTCAGAGAATGTCAGGACAAGATCAGAATGCTTTACCACCTAGACCAGGAGCAGTTCAGGCAGCGTT